>JAKUCV010003312.1:4465-55283 GCA_028386065.3 Turnera subulata | reverse complement strand
GGAGGCGTGCTTTTTATTGGGGATTTAGTAGGTAAATTGCCTAATGCTCTTAATTTACCTCGTCACTGGCAAATGGATGGTGGACGTAAATTAGGAAGAGATTTTACGGTACTACGAGAGTAGGCTATTGATCTAGTTTAGATTTACCGTTTCTTTTAAAGAAGTTTAGTTTCAGATTTTAATACATAGATTTTACATAGGCTAGTTATGTGGTGACAGTGCATAGTCTGCTTATGCGTAGCTTAATTGTGTGGAAATATTGGCAAGGAATTCCCCGAAGTCCTAGATACTTTATATTATTGATTTAATCTCGTTTTTACTCGCTTTAGTTTTCGTTTCAAACATCAATCTCTCTCAAGTTTCGATTCGTCTAGATAATCATAAATTGCACTGTTAAATAATACTTAGCAAAGATCCCTGTGAGACGACCTTGGTACTACAACAACCCCATATACTTGCGGGTAGCTATCAAGTTTTTGGCCCAAGCTCGTTTGGCAGTTCCTCTTGTTGCTCATTTATCAGGCTATAGGCTAACCGATTCCTCCTTCCTAAGGAGGCTCCCTCAACAAAGAAGACAGATGATGGAGCATACATTTTGTCTTGATGTGGTTTGTGTATCTCTCTTTCTCTGAATCGTATTTTCTTTTTAAAATGCTTTTGATTATTTACTAACCATTGCTTTGCCTTTTATAGAAATATGATTACCTATTTTCAAAGTCTAGACCCTACCTATTTTTTGATAAACGGTAAAGCAAACCTCTCTCTTCACAAAACTACAAATTATTTACGCTCCTGAAGGCTCCTCTTTTTGAAAATCTTTACCACTGTCTACATTATTACTCTTGTCACGTTGCATGTTTTCGGGCAACAAACACTTGTGTTTTCTAGCTCACTTCTCACATGCATTATTACTTCACTCTGGCTATCTTGGCTCTTCAATAAAGGGATACGAATCCCAAAAGTCGCTTTTGCTCATGTGGGGTTTATGAACAAGTGGTTGCTAATTATTGTCATTAATTCGCTGTGCATTATGACGTCATTTTGGCTTACACAAATAATAAGCACCGTGTTATCAAGGAATATTTGATTTCTATTATTACAAGAAATTCGTGATTTCACCACTTATATTCTTTTTGGTTACTAATAACAGGCTTGATTTTATTGGATCTTATATCATTCCTACCATTTATATTTAAAAACAAGCTTGATTAAGAAAAAGGAACTACTTATTTATTTATTCATAAAATATTACAATAGAAGCAATCAATGAAGTCACTTGCTTCTCCAGTTCCTTTACATGTTTGTGAACATTCTCAACCTGGAAGGAAAGTCCCATACAGGCCATCTCAATCTACATCACAGCAGAGCTGATCTTCTTCAAGGCTAAGTTTAGATGCCCAAGTGTCTGTAATGGTGTACTACTGTGAGCTATCCCTTTGCCCTTCGGATTATCAGTGTCTTTGGTGACCGGCTTCTTTTGACGCTTGTGAGATGTGGCCGTGTCTTCCAAATGACCAGGGACATTCCTCCGCTTGCGGCATTTCTTCGATTTTTCCTCAACATCAGAATCACCAAAGAGAGGATCACCAAAAGTATAGCTTAACTCCTCTGAGTCAGAGGTAGTTCTCGTTCTTATTGGTGAATAAATGGTTTGAGATATGCCTTGTCAAGCATAAGATTGGTATTTATAAGCAGAAAGTGATTACGGTAAGGACATATACAAGATTTCGTGTTGAAGAAAGTGGAATACTCGAGAAAGTTGATGACGTAAGCCGTGACGAGACTATCAAAATCCATAAAGAAAGAGTCATTCTTTGGAAATTCGAAATGAACTAAGAATCCCTGACTCTACATTGATCTAATTTGTGTATTTTTATTGTCTTACCTTTACTGACTTGAGCATTGGAGTATTTTCTAAGTTATTTTGCAGGTACCCCTCATTTAGGCAAAAAGACAGGGAGAACTAGAGTGCCGAGACTACACAACATCGATGTTGCTTAGCAGAACATCGATGTTTGGCCAATACAAAACTGGACCCGAGGCTGTCAAACATCGATGTTGAGTATCAAACATCGATGTTGAGTGGACTTCAACTCGTACCATTCCCAACCAGCAGCTTTAAACATCGATGTTCAGTAAGTATTTTTCTTCCCAGTAGTTTTAAACATCTATGCTTCCAGGTAAGACATCGATGTTCTGTCATTACAGATTTTTCATCCAGTAGTTGTAAATATCGATGTTCTCATATTACAACATCGATGTTGTCTCGATTGGCGGCATTTTAGATTCTGTCCAGAGGCTCAACAACATCGATGTTGCACCTATGAACATCGATGTTTAGCCCTCTTTTTCAAAAAAAATATAGCCGTTGCGGAGTCAAACATCGATGTCGTCAGACTGAACATCGATGTTTGTCCGTTAACTTTCAAAAAAATAGCCGTTGGAGCCTGATTTCAGCACTCCAACAGCTCTATTTTGGGCTCCCCTATGTAAATGATACTTCCTTCTCTCATTTACATACTCACTACTGTTCATTCATTCTATACTTACTCTCCAAATCATTTCCCTACTCATTTTTCTCAAGTACTGCAGGTGGGAAGAAATCTTCTAAGGAAAAATCTCCTGTTATGAAGAGACCATCAAAGCAAAGAGGAGGCTCTTCAATCTCAGCTCCTCAATTTGCAGTGGAAGGCACCTCAATTTGGTTCTCTACCAGAGCCGAACTCCATAACTTCATGTCTCTCTTCTCCAAGCGCTTAATTGCGTCTCCACGGTATCTTCCGGTGGATTACCCGAAGGAGAAGAACTACTCACAACTTGAAGCCAATCTTCGAGCATCGGGATTGTGGGAATTCATGACTAATAGGGGCTGACAAGCATGAGCCAAGCAATAGAGAGGATTGACACGGAAGTGCAAAGACAAGGCCACTCTCTTCGATCGTACTTTGCCCGTGTAAATTACGATCCTCCACCATATCACACCACACTTCATGGCTACAATTTTGACAATGAAGGTGATGATGATGATGAAGACTTCACACCAATGATGTTAAGGATGATCAAGAAGGAGGTGATGGTGAAGAAGGAGTTATTGAAGAAGAAGAGGATGAAGATGATGACAATGATGGGAACTAAGACCTAACTTTCTAAACTCTTATCTCTTGTTATGTTTATGTCTTTTCAATTCAATAAAATATTTCCTATTGCTATTTCTTTTTGCTAATGCCAAAAGGGGGAAGATAAGAAGAAATAATATGCACCAAGTTAGGGGGAATCATAGTCTGAAAAATATAGGGGGAATTAACCTCACTTATGAATTCATAAAACTTGGCATATACTCTTATTTGTTTGTCATTATCAAAAAGAGGGAAATTGTTAGAACTCATGCCTCCTTGTCTCATTTTAGGATTTTGATATTGACAAACCATGCATGACTCAATTGATGACAACCTTGAAGCAAAAAGAAATCAATCAAAGAGCAAAGGTCTAAAGAGAAAAGAGCACAAGAATTGAAGTAACAAGAAAGAAGAGTTAGGAACTCAAATTGTACAAAGGTTAAACACTCAATTCTTCTAAGACATTGGCTCAAAACAATATAAATTTTACTCATGCATTCAATAGCATCCTTTCAATCATGAAATGCTTTCTGAGCAATGAACATCGATGTTCTGATTTTAGACATCGATGTTCCTGCCTTCAAACAATCTTTCAAAACAGGCAGTAGCTCAGAACATCGAAGTTGGCATGCCAAACATCGATGTTCTCATGATCGTTGCACTTGAAAAATGTTTTGCAACAGCAAAACATCGATGTTCAAATTTGAGACATCGATGTTCCATCAATTGATGTTTTTAAATTGATTTTTGCCGAACCAAATGAACATCGATGTTCTTTAAGTAAACATCGATGTTCCCATGATGATGCTTTCAAAATGATTTTGCCGAACCAAATGAACATCGATGTTCTTCAAGTCAACATCGATGTTCTTCAAGTAAACATCGATGTTCTTCAAGTAAACATCGATGTTCTTCAAGTACACATCGATGTTTCCATGATCATCAACTTTAAAATGATTTTGCCGAACCAAATGAACATCGATGTTCAGTGAGTAAACATCGATGTTCTAGTGACCGCTGGACTTAATAATTCATATTTATTGGCAAAAACATTGATGTTTTCATGACCGTTGGTCCAATAATTCAAATTTACTGGCCAAACATCGATGTTCTAAGTTTAAACATTGATGTTGTGCCGTTTTGAGCAGACACCTTTTTCAACATCCCATGCTATTTTGTCTAAAGGTATTTTGGATTGATTCCATAACGATCATACATGTTTTGAGACATATAAATAGAGGATTTNTTCCTTTGTATTTATCATTATTTGATTTGATTGTGATCATGTTGTTGATGATTTTTGTGTCCCGGGAATGATAAGGGCAAATTGGTCATTTTGTATTAAATATTTAATTATATTAATAAATTGGGACACGGGCGTTTCAATTGTTCCCTTGTAGCAACTCATAGGAAGAGTGTGTTCTTTCCTTGAGAGAAGTCATGAAGTGAGGTATCTTCAAGCAAGTAAGTAGAGTTTCGTGTGACTCGAGCTCTAGGTTTGTATACGGTTTGTTAAGCACCCAGAAGCTTAACCTACATAGTTAAATCTTCGAGAGAGTCTCTCGGAGGACTAGATTAGCCACACAAGTTGTGTGTGTGAACCAGTATAAATTTTGGTATGTCCTTATTCTTTCAATTCCACATTTATTTCCTGCAAGTTTTTGAATTTGTCCGAAAAATGCTATTCACCCCCCCTCTAGCGTAGGGCACCTATTCTAACAACACACACCAGCCCTCCCACACGCTGTCGTTTTGATACCAAGCACCACCACCATCTTCCTTTCTTCTACACACGCCACCATTAACCAACCGAGCCACCACCTGCAGCACCGAGCACCGCCTACCTCCTCCCTTCCTCCCTCGCTCGCTCGCCGTTGCTGTCACCACATGCCGCCGTCCTCACAACCTGCAGCGAGCCACCGACCGCCACCCGAGCTGCCTTCGCCTCCCGATTCCCCTGCAGATCAACGCTGCCGACTACCTCCTCCGAGCCCGACCACCATTTCTTCCCTGTCAATTCCCCTCGCGGCCGTTGAAACCTCAGGACCGAAGCTGCCACCGCCATCTCATTCTTCATCCTCCATGCGACACCGCCGCCGAGAGGAACTCACATGCCGCGACGCCCTCTTCGCAGCCGCCCTCCCTGCCGTCGTCTCGCCTCGTCCTCGTGCCTCCTCTTCCGTGCCGTCGAGCAGCCGCCTTCACCCGTCAACCTCGCGCCACCGCCACTGCGAGGTGAGTGTAGGAGCTAAACATGGCGTGCGGGTCGACCCGCCATAGTGGGTCCGACCCGAATGATGATGGGTCAAACTGATGGGTATTTTGGATGCTTGGGCTTGGGCTCTTGGTTAGTTGGGCCTGGCCACGCGGGCCTGCGCCTGGGCCTCAGCTTGAGGTCTAGGCCTGGTACTGTGCAAGGCCTGGCTGGCACTATTCACGGGCCCAGGCCAGTTAAAAAAAAAAGAGGAGGAAAAAGGAAAAAAAATAATAATAATAATAAATACGAAAATTCTGAAAAAAAATATATATATTTCTAGGTAAATAATTTTGGGGAATAATATCTTAAATATATAATTTTGGGGAATATATATATATATATATATATATATATATATATATATACCTATGGCAAGATAGTTATAGCATGGTAATTAATTTGGAAAACTTAAGTAATGGAAATATTTTGGAAAGTACATACTTATGAAAAATAAAAAAATGGAAAGGGTATTATCAAAATAAGTACTATACCGGAATAATATCCGGGTATAAATAGGGTATTATTTAGACACTTGAAAATAAATGGTGAATTATGACGATAATGGGAATAACCCGAGGATGTACCGAGTTGGTCCAGTATTTATTTTACGGCTTATAGTAGTAGTCGGGCATTTGCATATCATCTTATGTGTGCATATATTATTGTTTGATATAGGAGTTGATAACGAGCAGTATCCTGAGGAGCTAGAGCCGGGACATTTCGAGGACTTTCAGGAAAAAGAAATCGGCTAAGGTGAGGATAAGTAAATATTTATATACTGCCCGTGATATCAAGTTGCTGTTTGTTTGCTATATGTGGTATTTGCTGATACGATACTTTATGGCTGTGAATGGTTGTTATAAGATGAATTTAGTTGATATTTGATGCCGTTGATGTTGTTGAATTGTTGCTACTGTTGATGTTATTGATGATGTAAGAAATGTTGGTATTAGTAGGTTATTACTGTTGTTGTTGACTGTGAAAATTGTGTGAGTTGAGTACCGAGGGTACTAGTATGGGAAAACAGTTTGGAATAAGTTTGTATTATCCAGACGAGCAGAGAGGTTGTGAGCCTGCTCCGGATGATGAGAAAATGGTAGGATAATAGAAGTATAGTAACTAGGTAAGAGTAAAGAAATAATAAAATGGAAACACTTAGACATCTAGTAAGTTACAGATAAATGTTGGAACAACCAGATGGTAGTCTTTTATGGTGCTGGGGGAGAGTGTGCTTGGGGTCTGTTCCCTGTTTGTACCAATTTTTATTTAGGCGCTAGGGGAGAGTGTGTTTGGGGTCTGCTCCCTGTCTGTGCCAGTTATTACGTGGACGTACTAGGGCGGGGTCCACGGGCTAGCTAGCTTGACTACCAGGTGACAGCCACCATTTAACTAGTGATAGGGGCCCTGATAATAAAATTGGAATAGCGTGTCTAGAATCACAAGTTTGTTATTTAATTGTTGATAATGTGACTTGGAAATTTACGGTTGCTTGTATATGTATATTTGCTTATGAATTTTACCCGGTGAGCACTTCGGACTCACCCCTCGCTTGTATGACCTGGTCACGTAGTTTGATTATGCGTAGCTCAGGTACGTTCGAGGCAAGTTGTGGTGCACCCTCTGCCAGGCCCGGATCCATCCTACGTTGCATCATTTTCATATTGTTGTCTATTGTAGTATTGTATTAAGACTTTCGCTGCTTGCATTTTATTACTCTATTACTGTTGCTTGTTGTAATAATGTCTCCGTGTCGGGACAAGTACTGTTGTTGTATTATTACTGTTGGCTTGTGATGTTTACCGTTGTGGTTTCTGTAATAAATAATAGGTCCCACGTGTTTACTGTGTATAACGGTAAATACGGATCGGGGCGTTTTATTTTGGTAGCGGAGTGGGCTGTTGGTCCTTGGTTGTTGTTTGATTGTTTGTGCATATCCTGCTCCACATGTTATAAATATGATACTCATGCATACATCTTCATATAAGAAGGATGAGATGGATCCGGCTGAGGGACACCAGCATGCCGCCCAACAGCACTTGGAAGTTGTCCAAGTGTCAATAGGTCAACCGCATGCCTACGTGGAAGAACCACATGTTTACGATGGGGTACCGGGTATGCCATACCAGATGTCCTTGCAGATGATGCACATGATGACCCAGATCCTTCATCGGCAGACAGCTGGGGGACCAGTCGAAGACCCTGTTTTTACCAAGCCATCTGAGCTTGGAGGTGAGCCTTTCTCAGGAGCGACTGACCCTTGTGAGACGGACGAGTGGTAACGTCAGATCGCCAGGGTCATGCTTAAGATCAAGTGCACTATGCCGCTTCTCTTTTTCATGAAGAAGCAGCAACATGGTGGGAATCTACCACAAGAGACCTGCCGAAACCAGTGGTGATGCCATGGGCTGAGTTCACGGCCATGTTCAAGGACAAGTTTGTTACTGAAGAATTTTAGGAACGCATGCAGCGCGAATTCCTGGAATTGCGCCAGGATAGTATGACCGTGACAGAGTATGAGAAGAAGTTTGATCGTTTGTCCCTATATGTTGGAGATCTGGTAGCAACAACCAAAGCCAAATGACAACATTTCTGGAGAGGTCTACATCCTGACATCCGAGCTATCATGGGATGCAAGGATTATGCTGGATATCAGGACATGGTAAGGGATGCTCAGAAGGCTGAAGTTACATGGCGTGATCAACAGGAGTATCGCCAGAAGAGAAATGCACTACAAGTACCTTTCAGTCAGAACAAGAAGCCATATGTACCTGCTGCTAGTGCACCTACAGCTGGACGAGGACAGTATCAGCAGATGACTCATGGACGTGGTTGGACTAACAACCGCGGAGCTTCGACTGGAGGATGGAGTGGACCCGGAGTGACTAGTTCTAGAGATAACCGCTTCCGACATCCCATATCATCGGTCAGATGCTTTGAGTGCAATGAGTTGGGACATTATCGTTATGCATGCCCAAATCTTGGGAGAGTCAGTAACTCTGCACCGGCACCAACAGTTCAGGCCTCTGTGGCTAGCGTGCCAGGTGGATCTAGAGCTCAAGGACAAGGCCTTGGTCATGGGAATCCTTCCGCAAGGACCCAATCTGGAGCTAACCAAAGCACAGCAGTTCCTAGAGCTTTTGTCATCACCGCAAAAGAAGACCCTGATGCTGTCCAAGTTATAGCAGGTATCTTTACAGTACATGGTAGTGTTGCATTCACATTAATTGATCCTGGAGCTACACTTTCCTTTATAGCTCAAACCTATGCTATGCAACATAACTGTGAAGATGTATCCCTAGAAAAACCGATGAGGGTTAGATTACCCGCAGGCATCATAGTGAGGTTAGATAGAGTTTGTAAGGATGTGCCGTTAGTGTTCCAGAACAAAACCTTTCCTGCTCGACTCATTGTCATGAACATGGGAGGATTTGATATAATCCTAGGCATGGATTGGTTGTCGAAGTATCAAGCTTTGGTGGATTGCCGAGCTAAAAAAGTAGGTTGACATCCGCCAAAGATCGGTCGATTGTTTTGTCCGGAGTGGGGAGAACTACAACCACATGTAGAATCTCTGCTACCCAGGGCTACAGAATGAAGCAACATGGTCCGGATGCTTTACTGACCCACATTCCAGGCGAAGAAACACAAGATCCTACCCCGGAGGATGTATCAGTTGTGAGGGAGTTTGTTGATGTTTTCCCAGATGATCTACCAGGTTTGCCACCCGAAAGAGAGGTTGAGTACACCATCGAGCTTGTACCTGGAGTTACACCTATCTCGATGGCACCATACAGGATGGCACCAACAGAGCTTCAGGAGCTAAAGAAGCAGCTAGACGATCTACTGGAGAAAGGTTTCATCAAAGCTAGTACCTCACCATGGGGTGCATCAGTTTTGTTCGTGAAGAAGAAGGACGGTAGTCTGTGGATGTGTGTAGACTATCGACAGTTAAACAAGGTGACAGTCAAGAACAAGTACCCGTTACCGAGGATTGATGATCTTTTTTATCAGCTCCAAGGAGCAACGGTGTTTTCAAAGGTTGATCTCCGATTGGGCTATCACCAGATTAAGATTTCGGAGAAGGACATACCGAAGACAGCCTTTCGCACACGGTATGGCCACTTCGAATTCACTATGGTACCTTTCGGTTTGGCCAATGCACTGGCAGTATTCATGTGCTTGATGCACTTGGCACTGAATGAGTTCCTAGATAAGTTTGTTGTGGTCTTCATCGAAGATATCCTCATTTACTCCAAGAGCAAGGAAGAGCACAAAGAGCATTTGAGGATAGTGCTTCAAAAGTTACGGGAGAAGCAGCTATATGCCAATTCAGCAAATGTGAATTTTGGCTTCGAGAAGTTTCTTTCCTCGGACATGTAGTAGGCGAGGATGGAACAAAGGTTGATCCTGCCAAAGTTAAGGTTGTGTTGGAGTGGGAGCCTCCCAAGAATGTGACCGAAGTTAGGAGTTTCCTTGGCCTTGCAGGAAACTATCGGAGGTTTATTGAAGGTTTTTCCCTAATAGCCAGTCCCATGACCAAGCTATTAAGGAAAGAACAAGCTTTTTTTTGGAGCTCGGGTGCCAACAGAGTTTTGAGGAGCTTAAGAAGAAGCTAACAACGGCACCAGCGCTAACAGTACCGAAGCCAGGAGTGGAGTATGTGTTGTTTTGTGACGCATCAGGTCTTGGTTTAGGAGCCGTGCTGATGCAAGAAGGACGAGTGATTGCCTATGCCTCTAGACAGCTAAGGACTCATGAGAAGAACTACCCGACGCATGATCTTGAGATGGCAGCTGTGATTTTGGCTCTGAAGATTTGGAGACACTACTTGTTTGGAGAGAAGTGTCGAATCTTCACCGATCACAAAAGCCTCAAGTACATCATGACTCAGAAGGAGCTTAACCTGCGACAAAGACGCTGGGTTGAGTTGCTTAATGATTATGATTGTACTATCAAGTATCACCCAGGAAAGGCTAATGTGGTAGCTGATGTTTTGAGCCTGGAGACAATCGGATGATGCCTCCACTAGTTACTCGATGTTTTCACTTATCGAGTTAAGAAAGTTCGGAGTTGACTTGACAGTGGATGAAACAGGAGCTTTACTGGCACACATGAGTGTCAAGTCCAACCTAAGAGGATGGATAGTGGAGTTACAAGATGGAGATCCTAACCTGGTCAAGCTAAAGGAAGGAGTAAGGAGTGGAAAAGAAGACAAGTTTCGTATAGCGGATGATGGAGTACTGATAATTGGGAGACGGGTATATGTACCCAATGTCAGTATTTCGTACCTAGATTCTGGAAGAAGGTCATATGACGCCATATGCGATGCATCCTGAAAGCACCAAGATGTATCAAAACCTGAAGAGCCATTTCTGGTGGCCTCGTATGAAGAAGGATGTAGCAGAGTATGTCGCAAGATGCATTACTTGCCAGCAAGTGAAAGCCAAACATCAGGCTCCAGCAGGCAAGTTAAGATCGTTGACAATACAGGAGTGGAAGTGGGAGATGATCACCATGGATTTTGTGATTGGATTACCGATGACTCGGAGGCTACATGATGCTATTTTGGTCATCGTTGACCGATTACCAAAATCAGCTCATTTTCTTCCTATCCGCCAGACTGATACCATGGACACATTGGCGGGTAAGTATGTTACTGAGATTGTGAGACTACATGGGATTCCAAAGGCCATAGTCTCAGACAGAGATCCCAGATTCACATCGAGCTTACAAGCTGCTTTGGGAACCAAGTTGAGCTTCAGCACTGCTTTTCATCCCCAGACGGATGGACAGTCTGAGAGGACCATACAGACACTGGAGGACATTTTAAGGGCTTGCGTACTTAACTTCAGTGGGAGTTGGGATAAGTACCTACCCTTGGCTGAGTTTACATATAACAACGGCTACCATTCCAGCATTAGTATGCCACCTTTTGAGGCCCTCTATGGAAGAAAGTGTAGAAGTCCGGTATGTTGGGATGAAGAAGGTATGAGACTGATCATTGGACCGGATTTAGTCAAACAAAAAGTGGACAAGATCTAGACGGTGAGACAGTGTATGAGAGCTGCTCAGGATCGGCAAAAGAGCTATGCCAACAAACACCAACGTGAGATGGAGTATAATGTTGGTGAGAAGCATTTCCTAAGAGTAGCATCTTGGAAGGGGGTGATCAGGTTTAACAAGAGAGGAAAGCTGAGCCTAAGGTATATCGGACCCTATGAGATCCTGGAGAGAATTAGACCACTAGCTTACAGGTTGTCCTTACCTGATGAGCTATCACGTATTCATGATGTGTTTCATGTCTCCATGCTAAGGAGATACCGATCAGACCCTAGTCATATCGTGGCCCCGGTGGATGTTGAAGTGGCAGAAGATCTTACCTACACAGAAGTGCAGGAACAGATTCTTGCTCGAGAAGTACTGCAGTTACGGAACCGCACCATTCCCATGGTTAAGGTCAAGTGGAGTAAGCATTCTGCTAACGAGTTAACTTGGGAAGTCGAGGAGCACATGCGATCCCAGTATCCGCATCTCTTCACCAGTTCGGAGTGAATTTCAGCGATGAAATTCTTTTAAGGGGGGTAGACTGTAACAGCCCGGGTAAAAATTTATAATTTTACCGGGACTGTAAAATGCTTTGTACAGTAATTTACCATATAAAAATAATCTTGGATAATTATTTCAGGGTAAATTAAGCATCGGATTCCGAAACCAAGCCCTGGCCCACGTTCGGGATTTTTCAGCGGATTTTACATACCTAAGTTGGTATTCTTCGGGTCCAGGAATCTCTAGAAAAGTCAGGTTTATCCTCGAGATAACGGGCCATAAATAAAGTCAAGGGGGTATTATAGTTATTTTCTGGTCCGGACAGGACACGACTACATAATTGAATTATGCAGCCGCCTCCTCCTGCTATGCTCGTGAAAGCTTGCCCTTCCTTGTGACACCCGTGATGCACATCCTGTGTTTCACTTCTAAAATTCATCACCCTCCTGCATGCCGTCACCATCAAATCCTTCTCCTGCCTGCAACCCATCACCCAGTTTCCTTCCTTGTCTTCCCTGCAAAACACAAACCCAGTGCAGACCTCACAAAATCAAGTAAGAAAAGAAAGAAAAAAAAGAAAATCCCAAACACACACACCAGCCCTCTTACACGCCGTCATTTTGATACCAAGCACCACCACCATCTTCCTTTCTTCTCCACACGCCACCGTGAACCAACCGAGCCACCACCTGCAGCACCGAGCACCGCCCACCTCCTCCCTTCCTCCCTCGCTCGCTCGCCGATGCTGTCACCACACGCCGCCGTCCTCACAACCTGCAGCGAGCCACCGACCGCCACCAGAGCCGCCTTCGCCTCCCGATTCCCCTGCAGATCAACGCTGCCGACTACCTCCTCCGAGCCCGACCACCATCTCTTCCCCGCCACTTCCCCTCGCGGCCGTTGAAACCTCAGGACCGAAGCTACCACCGCCGTCTCTTTCTTCTTCCTCCACGCGACACCGCCGCCGAGAGGAACTCACAAGCCGCGACGCCCTCTTCGCCGCCGCCCTCCTTGCCATCGTCTCGCCTCGTCCTCGCGCCTCCTCTTCAGTGCCGTCAAGCAGCCGCCTTCACCCGTCAACCTCGCGCCACCGCCACTGCGAGGTGAGTGTAGGAGCTGAACATGGCGTGCGGGTCAACCCGCCACAGTGGGTCTGACCCGGATGATGATGGGTCAAACTGATGGGTATTTTGGATGCTTGGGCTTGGGCTCTTGGTTAGTTGGGCCTGGCCACGCGGGCCTGCACCTGGGCCTCAGCTTGAGGTCTTGGCCTGGTACTGTGCAAGGCCTGGCTGGCACTATTCACGGGCCCAGTCCAGTAAAAAAAAAAGAGGAGGAAAAAGAAAAAAACAATAATAAAAATAAATACGAAAATTCTGAAAAAAAATATATAATTCTGGGTAAATAATTTTGGGGAATAATATCTTAATATATATATATATATATATATATATATATATATATACCTATGGCAAGATAGTTATAACATGGTAATTAATTTGGAAAACTTAAGTAATGGAAATATTTTGGAAAGTACATACTTATGAAAAATAAAAAAATGGAAAGGGTATTATCAAAATAAGTACTATACTGGAATAATATCCTGGTATAAATAGGGTATTATTTAGACACTTGAAAATAAATGGTGAATTATGACGATAATGGGAATAACCCGGAGGATGTACCGAGTTGGTCCAGTATTTATTTTACGGCTTATAGTAGTAGTCGGGCATTTGCATATCATCTTATGTGTGCATATATTATTGTTTGATATAGGAGTTGATAACGAGCAGTATCCTGAGGAGCCAGAGCCGGGACATTTCGAGGACTTTCAGGAAAAGGAAATCTGCTAAGGTGAGGATAAGTAAATATTTATATACTGCCCGTGATATCAAGTTGCTGTTTGTTTGCTATATGTGGTATTTGCTGATACGATACTTTGTGGCTGTGAATGGTTGTTGTAAGATGAATTTAGTTGATATTTGATGCCGTTGATGCTGTTGAATTGTTGCTACTGTTGATGTTATTGATGATGTAAGAAATGCTGGTATTAGTAGGTTATTACTGTTGTTGTTGACTGTGAAAATTGTGTGAGTTGAGTACCGAGGGTACTAGTATGGGAAAACAGTTTGGAATAAGTTTGTATTATCCAGACGAGCGGAGAGGCTGTGAGCCTGCTCGGGATGACGAGATAATGGTAGGATAATAGAAATATAGTAACTAGGTGAGGGTAAAGAAATAGTAAAATGGAAACACTTAGACATCTAGTAAGTCACAGTTAAATGTTGGAACAGCCAGATGGTAGTCGTTTATGGTGCTGGGGGAGAGTGTGCTTGGGGTCTGCTCCCTGTCTGTGCCAGTTATTACGTGGAGGTACCAGGGCGGGTCCACAGGCTAGCTAGCTTGACTACCAGGCGACGGCCACCATTTAACTAGTGATAGGGGCCCTGATAATAAAATTGGAATAGCGTGTCTAGAATCACAAGTGTGTTATTTAATTGTTGATAATGTGACTTGTAAATTTACGGTTGCCTGTATATGTATATTTGCTTATGGATTTTACCCGGTGAGCACTTCGGAATCACCCCTCGCCTACATGACCTGGTCACGTAGTTTGATTGTGCGTAGCTTAGGTACGTTCGAGGCAAGCTGTGGCGCACCCTCTGCCAGGCACGGATCCATCCTGCGTTGCATCATTTTCATATTGTTGCCTATTGTAGTATTGTATTAAGACTTCCGCTGCTTGCATTTTATTACTCTGTTACTGTTGCTTGTTGTAATAATGTCTCCGTGCCGGGACAAGTACTGTTGTTGTATTATTACTGTTGGCTTGTGATGTTTACCGTTGTGGTTTCTGTAATAAATAATAGGTCCCGTGTGTTTACTGTGTATAATGGTAAATACGGATCGGGGCGTTTCATAAAGAAAATGCAACGTATTATGGCATATCAATTACTGTGCATCTTATGTGAGCATATTTGTTATTTGTTATATAGGAGTTGATAATGAGCAGTATCCCGAGGAACCGGCTTTGGAACCTGTTGAGGATTCTGTATTTGATAATTGGCTAAGGTGAAACGCCCCGATCCGTATTTACCGTAAAACACAGTAAACACGTGGGACCGCATACTATTACAGTATCCACAATGGTAAATATCACAAACCAACGGTTATAATACAATAACAGTACATGACACATCAACAGTACTTGTCCCGGTACGGAGACATTATTACAACAAGCAACAGAACTGAGTAGTAAAATGCAAGCAGCGGAAGTCTTAATACAATACAACAATAAGCAACAATATGATAGTGATGCAACGCAGGATGGATTTGGGCCTGGCAAAGGGTGCGCCACAGCTTCCCTCGAACGTACCTGAGCTACGCACAATCAAACTACGACCAGGTCACGCAGGTGAGGGGTGAGTCCAAGTGCTCACCGGGTAAAATCCATAAGCAAATATACATATACAGGCATCAGATGATAACCAAGTCACATCAACAGCAAATAACTAAGGTTCTCATGAACCTCAAATAACACACTCTGTGATTCTAGACACGCTATACCAATTTTATTATGAGGGCCCCTATCACTAGTTAAATGGTGGTCGTCGCCTGGTAGTCAACCTAGCTAGCCCATGGACCCCGCCTTGGTACCTCCACGTATAACTGGCACAGACAGGGAGCAGACCCGAAGCACACTCTCCCCCAGCGCCTAATAATAAAAATTGGTACAGACAGGGAGTAGACCCCAAACACACTCTCCCCCAGCACCATAAAAATAAGACTACCATCTGGCTGTTCTAACATTTAACTGTGACTTACTAGATGTCTAAGTGTATCCAGTTTTATTATTTCTTTACCGTCATCTAGTTACTTAATTTCTATTGTCCTCCATTATCACATTATCCCGAGCAGGCTCACAGCCTCTCCGCTCGTCTGGATAGTACAAGCTTATTTCAACTGTTCTCCCATACTAGTACCCTCGGTACTCTACTCACACAATTTTCACAGTCAACAACAACAGTAATAACCTACTAATACCAACATTTCTAACATTATCAATAACAACAACAGTAGCATCAATTTAGCAACATCAATGGCAACAAATACCAATTAAATTCATCTCACAACAACCATTCACAGCCACAAAGAATTATTCAAGCATTTAACACACATAATAAACAAACAGCAACTTGGTACTACGGGCAGTATATAAATATTTACTTATCCTCACCTTAGCCGATTTCCTACTCCTGAAAGTCCTCAAAATATCCCGGCTCAGGCTCCTCAGGATACTGCTCGTTATCAACTCCTATATCAAACAATAATATATGCACACATAAGAAGATATGCAAATGCTCGACTAATACTGCAAGTCGTAAAATAAATACTGTGCTAGCTCGGTACTTCCCCGGATTATTCCCATTATCGTCATAATTCACCATTTATTTCAAGTGTCAAAAATACCATACTGATACCCGGTTTTTATTCCGGTACGTATTTACTTTGATAATACCCTTTCCATTTTTATTTTCCTTAAGTATGTACTTTCCAAAATATTTGATAAAAATAATTTTTATTCTTTCCAAAGGTATTAGCTATCATAAAATAATCTTCCTAGAAATTATTCACATGTACATATTTTCTGGTAGTATATTCCATGGTACACATCTTTAGGAGTATTACTATAATTTAGCAATTATGTAATAATCACTTTTGTTTCTTGAAATTAATATACGAAACTAATTATTTCCTTTATTTTCACAAATTATATCCATATACTATTTTCTTATATTTTCCAGATTATTCCCATAATTATTATTTTCTAGATTTTATTTCTTATTTCCCTTTTTTTATTTCTTTTTTTTAATTAAAAATGGATTGGACCTAGCAGTTCATGCCCATCTAAGTTCTGGGCCGACCCAGAACCAAGCCCCAAGGGTTAGTCCACAAGCTTGGTCAGGTCCAAACACAGGCCCAACTCCCGCCTGGCCCAGCACCTGACCCGGCTCATTAACCTAACCCGTGGTGCAGTCGGGTCGACCCTTCTCAAACGGGTCGTCTTCAACCCGAACTCACCTAGGTGGCGGCGCGACGTACGAGGTGCGGCTCGGGCGTGACAATGGCGAGGAAGGAGGCGAGGGCGGCGCGGCTTGGTCTGCAGGTGACTTCCCGTGGCAACGCGCAACAGATCAGCGACGGACAAGGCGGAGGAAGAGTCGTCGACGAAGGAATAGAGCGGCGACGACGAAACTGCAGGCGGCGGGAGGAGGTGCAACGCGACTTGTGAGTTCGTCTCAGCGGCAGTGTCGCGTGGAGGAGGAGGTGAACTCGGGCGGCAGTGACGGTGGTGCAGGTGGTGGCTCGGTTGGTGGCCGGCTGTGGAGTGAAGAAGGAAGAAGAGGATGGTGGTGTTTGGTGCCCAAAATGGCGGCGTGTGGAAGGGTTTATTGTTGTTTGTTTTTTTTATTTTTTTTCCTTCTTTGGTTTTGGTTTCAGGTGAGTTGCATGAGAAGTACTGGGTTTGTGTATGTTTTTTTTGCAGTTGAAGTTGGCAGGAGGGAAAGGATGGTGGTGATGCTGGGTGGTATGGTGTTTATGCAGACAGAAGAAAAAGTATGCAGAGCACTGGCAAATCACGGGCATCACAGGGGAAACAAAAGTTCACTTATGCAGTCGTGTCCCGTCCGGACCAGAAAATAATTGTAATACCCCTTGACTTATTTTTTTGGTCCGATAATTCGAGGTTAAACATGACTTTTCTCGAGATTCCTGGACCCGAAAAATACCAACTCTGGTCCGTAAAATCCGCAGAAAAATCCCGAACGTGGGACAGAGCTCGGTTTTGGAATCCGATGCATAATTTACCCTGAAATAATTACCCAAGATTATTTATATGGTAAATTACTGTACAAAGCATTTTTACAGTCCCGGTAAAAATATAAATTTTTCTCGGGCTGTTACATAAGGTGAGGGTGGATAACTCTTGATATGTGCCTGTAATACTTTGTGTGTTTTGTTGTTTGATTGGACTGTTGAGATGGTCATTGTTGGTTATTTGACTGCTGTGGTTATTGTTGTTGCTGTTATTGGACTGTGTTATTGGTTCTATGAATATTGTGTTGTAATTGATGTTGAACTGTTAATTGTGAATAATTGGTGTTATGAAATTGTTGATGGTCTGGTCTGTTGAATAACTTGAGATAATAGAAAGTTGGATAATTGAGGAAAGAGTACTGGAATTGGAAATGGGAATTGTCATGATGATTTAATTGTCACTTGGAAAGTAGTGGTACGACTAGATGGTTAGAGGCTAGTTCTGTGGTGGCCATGGTCGGTTTCTTGGTTTGGGGATGTTGATCCCGGTTTGGTTTGGATATTGGGATATTGATCCTGGATTGGTTATGTTATTGGGATGCTGATCCTGGGTTACGTTTTGGCCTGGCATCCGGAATTAGTTAATAACCTGGTACGACCCTAGCTTGTCCAATGGCGGGGCCGGGTATTAAAATTGAAAAAGTTAATGAGTGAGTCATGTCTTTTGGTTTTGGGCTTGGGATGTCGATTCTTGTGATTTGGTTTGGAATAGATATGACTTAATTGTCATGTGGTAAGTAGAGGTCTGACCGGATGGTTTGAGACTGTTTTGTGGTGGCCATGATCTGGGTTACTTGTGATGGGCATGTTGATGTTGGTTTGATTGGGATGTTGATCCCTAAGATTTGTTATTGGGATGTTGATCCCGGGTTCTTTTCATCTGGCACCAGGAACAGGTTGATAACCTCGTTCGACCCTAGCTTATCCGTGATGGGGCCCAGAAAGATAAAATTGGAATAATAATAAAGTCTTTGGTATGTTTGGGTCGAGTCTTTGGTTTGGTATGTAGTGGCTGTTGATGCCTGTATTTCTTCTTTGAAGTATTATAGTTGCCTGCATATCTCTGTTTATCCATGATTGTGCTTAATTGTACCGGTGAGCGTTTCGGACTCACCCCTCGCCTGCGGGGTTTCATCCCATAGGTTGAGTTATTTGTGGTACAGGAACGATGCATTCCCGCGGCTGTGACGTTACCTCGGGCAGGACTTGGATCCATAAGTTGCATTGCATGGTTTCATACTATTATTGAGAATGATAAAATTGCTTCCGCTGTGCTATATTTTGGGTCCCCGGGTTCTGGTGACGTGTTTTTGGTATTGGGCCGATGGGCCAGATTTATGTGTCGATGTCCCCGAGATCGGGTGACGTGTATTTGATGTTGGGCCGTTGGGCCGTTATTTCTGATATTTACATTGTTTGTGCCACGTATCGGCACTGTTGTTCGGTAATTGCTATTTGTCGGGTAATTGTTGGTCGGGGCGTTTCAATTTTAGAAAAAAAATATTTAATACTATAATTATATTTAATTTCCTAAAATACATTATAAAAATTAATATAGTTCAAATTTTAATATTCAGGTAATTATTTTTTAGTTTACTTACTCAATTTTATTCAATTAAATGAGAAAGAAGATTAATAATTTATATGCTATGATAATATGTGTTGTCTTTTAATATATGTGTTTATAAATATTTTTATATATCTATATTTTTCCTCTTCTACTTTTTGTGTTTTGCTACCCTAATCTAAATAGAAGAATCTATTGAAGAGCTTTACAATACATAAAATATTCTTTAAAGATAACGCTCAAACACACATTCATGTTTTGTTCTCAAAATTTCCTACAAGGGCAGTGACGGATCTAGAAATATTTTTCAGTGTAGGCAAAAAAATTAAATATAAATAATCATTTTACCATCTACAAAAATTACACTATAAAATGTTTAAATTAATTAGTTGTTACAATTATTAATAGGCTTGTCGTTGTATTTTTGTAGAAATGAGGGAGGTGAGGTCTCGGATTTAAATTCGGCTTTCAAGATTGACTAATATAAAAAAAATAAATATAAAAATTGTTCCCTACATGTTCTCACATTTTTGTAAATATTGAATTTTTTTTCATTCAATGCTATCAAATATATATTTCTCAACATATATAATTAAATAATCATTTAATATCTTTATATGTTTGGAAAAAAATAAAAAATCATATTTTTATTAGTTAATATATTAGTCATTCAGTTAACAAAGGAAAAAAGGGAGCAACAAAATACAATTATGAATATATAATTTTTGGGGGTGAATTATAAATTAAATGTGCATGAATATGAATTCCTAAAAAATACATCAATATGAATAATCGTTAATGCTTAAAATAATTTGTTCTTGATACTAAAGTCAATTAATTAGTCTTAATCATTTGTTAGTCGACTTGTCATATACCAAACCCATAAGCCCGAGATCTAAACCTTTTTTTTTTTTTAAAGAACGTGGAGTAGACTATATTAACTAAAATGTTAAAAAGACCACCTCCAAGCTAGAAAGATAAAGTTAAATGAGATAAATTACGGTAAGAGTAGACTTTAACAGTAATCTTAAGCCTAATCCATATTCGAAAGATAATAAAATTACTCCTATTACAACTCATCTTGGAAACATATCTAATTAGCCTGAACAAATATCGTAACTGCCATCTCAATATCCAATATCCAATCCAGTGTAGGCCAGGCAAACAAATCAGATCTTAAGAGGTTAAAAGCTAATAGCCACCATGAAACGCCCCGACCCGTATTTACCAAACATAGTAAACACGTGACGAAACTATAACGACCCGACCAAACAAAGCCCAGCATACAGTGTATACAACAGAAACTCTGGCTCAACAGCCCAAAACATAAACATCAGAAATCCGACCCTTCGGCCCAACATAAAAACCGTCATCCAAACTCGGGAACATCAATAACATCACAACCGGCCCAAGGCCCAACAATAACAATAATCAGCGCAGCGGAAGACTTTTAAAACTCACAAAGACACTGTATGCGACACTGATGCAAACTAATGGATCCGAGTCCTGTCCGAGGGATAACGTCGCAGCCTGTCTGGAATGCATCATACCTGAACCACAAATAACTCAACCTACGGGATGGAAGCCCGCAGGTGAGGGGTGAGTCCGAAGTGCCCACCAACCATGGATAGACAATCAATATGCAACACTATAAATTACTCAAGGTCGAAAACAGGCACAACAGCCAAATAAACCAATCCAAAGACTCGACCCAGAACTGGTCCAAGACCAAAAAGACTTAAACAAAAATCCAATTTCCAATTTTATCTTTCTGGGCCCCCTCACGGATAAGCTAGGGGTCAGACCTGGTTCTCAACATATTTCGGGTGCCAGATCAAATCCAAGAGAGCCCAGGGATCGACATCCCCAAATAGTAACCCAGGGATAGACATCCCAAATATAATCACGGGATAGACATCCCAAGCATAGACATGCTTATCACAAATAACCCAGATCATGGCCACCACAAAACAGTCTCAAGCCATCCGGTCGTACCTCTACTTACCACATGACAATTATATCATCATCATCCAAAACCAAATCTCAGGGATCAACATCCCTAACCAAAACACCGGGATAGTCATCCCAATCCAAAACCAAGGATCGACATCCTTATCACAATTTACTATTTAATCCATTATTCTTATACCAAAAGACACAAGATAAACATCCAAAACTCAACGTACGGGGATAAACATCCCAAAACCAAATCATGGGGATAAACATCCCAAAATCAATCAAGGCACTGGGATAAACATCCCGAACCAAACCACAACAAATGCAACAATCAACAGTGCAACAATCATCAAACAAAACAACCGAGTAATATAGGCACATATTGAAGGAAATCCATCCTCACCTTAGCCGATTACTCAACTCTGAAGACAATGACCGGTCCAAAGCCGGCTCCTCGGGAAACTGCCCGATATCAAACCTATACAACAAAACAACATGCTCACATAATTGCACATAATCGGTATGCTATGATGCCATAAAGTGTAAATTAAACATTATCCCCCTCGGTTATGTGTCTCGGTTATATTCATAAAATTATTTTTAATCGTTTTTAAATCCTTTTTCGAAAATAATATACCGTACGTATATCCGAATATTACTTTGGTATTTAATACTTTAATTAAAACTCTTTCCAAATTTTATGAAGATACTTATCATTTTCCAAGAATATAATTATCATAAAATAATTTTTCTTGGAAAGATATGTATTTATATTTATATTTTCAAAATTATTTATATAAAATAATTATACTTCTCCAAAAATATAATTACTATAATATATTTTCCTGAAAATATAACGTATGCTTATACTCCCAACATATTTATAGTATATGTGTACTTTTCTAAAATAATTACTATATAGTAATTTGCAAAGGAAATAATTCATACTTTAATTACCTTAGTTTCTTGAAAATAATATAACTTGGTATTTACTTTGTTTATATTTATAAAATTACTATGTATATATATATATATTCCATATACCATTTTTTTCAAATTTTAAATATACATAAGTTTTTATTATTATCTTAATTATTTGTTATTATTTTTTTAAAAAAAACCGGCTAGGCCAAATAGTACAAGCCCAGCCTATTGCACAGGCCAAACCCAGACCCCAGGTAGGAGCCCAGGCGCAGGCCCACGTAACAGGCCCAGCTGCCTAGCCCAGCCCGAAGCCATAACCCATAACCAGCCCAAAACCCTCAAACCCAGCTCTCAACATGCGGGTCGACCCGACCCACCCACCATCAAATGGGTTGTCATCTTCCTCACCTCAAGCGCAGGTGGCGGCGCAGATCGGGGCAGCGATGGCTGCCCGGCGGGACGGTGCGACGCGACGAGGAAGATGAACGGTGGCGCCGACTACTGTCGGTGATGGCGGCGGCGTGGCAAGCAAACAGAGGGCTCGTCGGGGCTTCGTCGGGTCGGCCTCCGAGCGACAGCGGCAGAGTCCGCGAGCGGCTGGTGGGTAGCGAGGAAGAGGAAAGAAAAGGTGGTGATGGCGGCGAGCTGGTGTGAGGAGGTGATGGTGGTGGCTGGTCACGACTTGGCTGCTGGGTGCGGTTGTGGACGGCGACGGTGTTGTCGAGGCTGCTGCAGGACAGAAAGCAGGGAGAGGACGGCGAGGAGGCACGGCTCTCTGCTCGTCGTCGTCGTATGGAGGGGCTAAGCTAGGCGGCACGGTGAGGAGGAAGGTGGCAGCATCGAGCTGGTGGTGTGGTGTCGGTGTGTTGTTTGTTTTCTTTTTTTTTTTCGTTTGGCTTAGTGTTGTAGGAGAAGAAAAGAGGAAGGAGAAGGAAACTGGGTTTACAGGTTGGATTTACTGGTTTGCAGGAAGAAAAAGAGTTAATGGGTTCTTGTGAGTTTTTTTTTTTTTACCGGGAAGAAGAAACACCCTAGGCAGGGAAAAGCAGGGCATGGCACGGGTATCACAGGAGAAAGGTAAGTCACAGGCATAACAGGAACAAGGCGGCGCAGACTCAATCATGCAGGTAAGTCGTGTACCGTCCGGACCAGAAAATAACTGATGTACCCACTTAATTATTTTCCGGTGTGATTTTTCTGAGGATTCCGGGACCCGAAAAATACCAACTTACGTCCGAAAAATCCACGAAAAATCACGAGCGCGGGAAAAACCTCAGTTTCGAATAAACGATGCCCGATTTACCTTGAATTAATTACCCAAGATTAATTTCAAAGGTAAATTATTATATAAAAACTTTTACAGTCCCGGTAAAAATACCAAATTTTTACCCGGGCTGTTACACACCATCGATCATTGGAATAGCCATTGTCCAATTATATGATGAGAAAGTGAGATCGACCTCAGATGATTTTACCCACTTCTAACCTATTAAATCTTGTCTTCTCACCTTTTTAAATTGAAAATTTTTAAAAGGATAGTATGGCATCAAAAAAGTTTGTTAACGTGACAAAGATAAGTTTGAAAGATCCTCCTAGCTAACACAGTTATATTGTAAAGTATAATAGAATCTCCTAAAAGAGAAAAATTAGGCTGTTAAGTGTAAGCGAATTGGTTGGTTTTATGTGAGTTGCTCTAAGTGGTAAGCCACTTGGTTCTGCTTAAATAAGATCTCGAGTTCGAATTCTTGTGTATAAAGAAAAATCCCTATTGAAAAGAACACCCACCACAACGAGGTGCGCAATCTAAGTTGAATTCAGATTAGTCCGGATTAGTCCGGTCTCTGCTGGTGATAACAGAGAAAAAAATTGGGTTATTAAGAAGGATAGAGTGGAATAAGGCGTATCATGCATGATGAAGACTTTTACCCGTTTCACCTAGTGGAGTTTCCATTGTGGCATTATTATGGGGGTATAATATAGTTAATTTGTACTGACCAATGTATAGAAACAACATCATAATATAAGACAGTGAAATCATTCACTTTTTCTTCTATTTTTGTTTCCGGGGGGGTATATATGCAGGATTGAAACAAGAGGAGAACACGTCAGGGGTGACTTCAATGGTGGCTGTGCGTGCGTGGTGTTACTGGCCAGCACGGCGCCAAGTGACATGTAATCTACTGAGCACCCTTCGTATCTTTCTTGGCATGTGACATTAACAATAATTCATATCATATCACCAATAAGTGATCAGGAATCCCTTTCATGTGGTAAAGGTCATATACATCCTCCATTCATCTTCATTACTGTCTCTCTTATAAGGGAATCTCATTATCATAGGGCAATGTCCGTTCGGCTAATTTTTATTTTTTTTTGGAATGTCCGTTTGGGCTAATTTGTGGTTGAGCAGTATTGCTTGTCAATTCCTTGTATTTATGTGATATTATGATAGTCTAAAGAAAGTTGGTGCGTGTCAATTCGGGTTGTTTACACGGAATTGGTGTGATTCCTTTTGTTTCCATATAGCTTCCCGTCTTTCCCAGATTATCACTTACAACTAGCAATTAGCACAGGAACTTACTACATCCCAACAATTCTAACATGTTTTTGAGTAGCACGTATCCTGTTTTATACTTCCGTACAGAATAAATAAAAAAAAGATACCAATTACAATTTGTTACACTTACTTACTATGACAACAGAACTAAAAAGAATGACAGGAATTCAATCCAGAAATCAGGAGAAAGCATCGAAAGGCCATCAGCCAAATCGCACTATAAACATTTTTGAACTGATACTGCCTTTTCCAGTCCAAACCAGGCAACACAATCTTTTCCTGCCACACCACAGGATTTGTTCAAAAATCGAAAGGAGGAGGCCAAAAAAAAAAATTAAGAAAAGAACAACTCAAAGTTTACATGGCCCACTTTACAGAGAGAGGTTGTGGATTAAATTATTTTGGTTCCAAATTCTTCTTAATTTGTCCCCAACACTAAAACAAGCTCTTTTCCTCCTACTGATTGGCTTATATAAGAACCGCGGGTAGCGGATTGGCTTACATAAGAACCGCGTTACATGCGCGTATGTCTTTTTATGCTAACCCGTTTTATTAGCTTTCCTTATCCGTTTTGGGCTAATTAGGCCTCCTCCTTGTACTTGTTCCATATAATTGCCACCGAATAATATTATCAATCAAATCTAGCTAATTCTAAAGCTAAAATTCCCAACCTTGAATTATTTAAAAAATAATAAATAGATAAAGAAAAAAAAGAAGGTTAAAAGCTAAATTCCCAACCACCACCACACCACTATATAAAAATGTAACTACCATCTCTTTCTCTCTCTCTCCCCAGCTGGTACTACACACACCAACAGTTTCCTCACTGGTTCTTCCCTCCCGGGAGGGCTCTTTGTCGTGGTGGGTCTATGTCTATCCCTGGCTTGGCTTACAGGTTTATTCTTGGTGCGCGTTTCTGTTCTGTTTTGCATCCCAAATCTGGCGGATTTCACGTGGAATAGGTACGACTATTCTTGTTCATTACGTCCTCCAAGAAAAACTGTTTTTTTTTTTTTAAGAAAAAAAATTCTCTCTCTTTCTTTTCGGGTGGTGGTAGCTCAGGTTAGTGAGTAGCTTGTTGTTTGCCCCAAATTTGCGTCTAAGCTTGGTTGGTTCCGTATGTTATGGGAGGGCGATTTGTGAATGAATGTCAATGAACTAAACCTAGAGGGAAGAGCCTGGCCTTGTTGTGTCACCAACTTCCTTTCCGAATTCTTATTACCTGTCTTTACATTACCTTCCTTTTATGGCTTGAAATGAATGAATAAGAAAGGGGATTTCTTTCTTTCCAGTATTCCATTGATTACTGGGTAGCAAAAGGCAGCTGGATCATAAACCCATATGTTTTTTCTTTTGTTTTCGTTATTCTCGATGAATAAACCACCCGTGTTTTGTTCATTGTTTTTTAATGTGATTCTGGAACCGTCCGAGAATCTCATACCCAATTGCTCCCTCATTTGCTGTGTAAATAACAGGGGAAATATTCGGAGAAAGATTCTGTGAAGCTTCTGGAGAGAAGCTGTTGTCCATACAACTCTGGCCGACAATCTGGTGATTTTTGCTCGAACCGGAGCCGGTTTTGGACCTTTGTGTTCCGGTGTCCAATCATCATCATCACCTTCCTCATCATCCTACGGCTCCCAGTCACTCATTTGGCGACTTCCTATTGATTATGGCTAACTTTTGACGGTTCTATCTCTTTATGTGAAAACCTACGCTTTGACCCACTAAATACCTGGTACCTCAATTTGCAGCAGCAGGCAGCAATGTGATATTCAGCGGCATAAATTGACAAGAACCAGGAGTTCTTTTTATCTTTTTTTGGGGTTAAAAGAAACAAAAGAGTGCATCGTTCATTTTACCTTTTCAGGAAGTCCCACTGCGTCCTTCCTTCAAAATGCCAACCCGTAACTTTTTTTCTGTGCTTCTTGGAAGAAAGAAGAAAAACAAGGTGAGAGAATCTATTTGTTTCTGGATAATGTATCCTAGTTGCTTTTGCGATGTGTTCTATATGCTTTAACATCTCCCTTGTTTGAATTTAGGTTGTCAATGAATCATCAAAAGGTGCTGACTTTCAGACAGCTCTTGAAATCCTGAAGATGCGTGATGAACAACCGGTGAAGTCTTTCAAGAGTCAGGAGTTGAAGACAATCTCTTTTCCTGTGTCATTGTCTTCAGGTGTCCATAAGGATCCTTTTGATGTCAAGGTGATGAGCCACGAGTCTGCTTTTGCGGATGAAGCAGCAGAGGTAGCATACGAAGGGGAAGATGAGCATGAAGAGAACGCCTCGATGAAGAGGGACTTGTCTGATCTTGATCTCCATTCACATGTGGCTAATTCAGGAGAAGAAGAGTCTATTCAAAGAAGCACAAATCTGGATTCTTGTGGCTCATTTGATACCAAAGCCAAAGCAAAAATAAATGAAAAGGGAATTGAAGTGATCCAAAGTGGACATATTAGTGATCCAGGGATTGGGAAGGCCGAGAATTGGGATTCGCCTAAGCTGAAGCGTTCTTGCTCTAATCTGGAAACAAGCAAAGTGCTCAGCAAACTAGCTAACAGGTTATCTTCCAAATCTCTGTACTCTGGAGAATTGCAAGAAATTCCTGTGAAATTGAGGGACCCTGGCAGTCCTGAAACTGTAATGACACATGGCAGTGCTGATAGAGTTATGTTAAAGAAGCATTCTTCGAGCCAAGTTCTACCCTCTAGGAGTAGAAGGCTTTGGTGGAAATTGTTTCTCTGGAGCCACCGAAACCTGCATAAACCATGGGATGTAAAGCCCCAGCCAACAGCTGTAGCTACTTCTTCAAACCAAAAGGGTGGGTACTGCTCAGATACACTAGAACTGAACCAAGATATGGAATTGAGCAAAATGCAATCACCTGGGTCATTCACCGGAGAATCCATGAATAAGGTACCCAACAACAATGAAGATAACAGAAGCTGGGATGGTTTTCATGGTGGCCTTTTCGGTCTTCCCCAAAATCACTGGGTTGCTTTCTCAACAGAATCATCACCCTTTGCAAGAGTGGATGAATGGGTGAGAGAGCTGGAAAACCAACCCCCACCTCCGGAGAATGATGACAGTAGAGATGGCGATAATACTGATGAAGCAGTTGCATTCCCACCCTCTCCGGAGAATGGTAGATCACCAGGGAGAAGCCCAGGCAACTTGACTCGCCGTCCAGACATTAATCTTACAGCAGAGATTTTGCATGCCAATAGTGTAATCCAGTCTCTGAATTCTTCTTCAACTGTGGCTCACATCTCTGGTATTGGTCTAAAGGTTATACCCACAATATCACGCTTTTCAAGCCTTCGTTCTGTTAACTTATCGAACAACTTCATAGGTATGCTTTGACCTCAAACAAAAATTTCCCTAGGGTTTAAAGATGCATACATGCACTCATTGAGCTAGTTGCTGTACTTCTTGCCCTCTTTGCAGTCTGCATTACCCCAGGATCGCTGCCAAAGGGTCTTCATACGCTCAACTTGTCAAGAAATAAGATCCATACAATTGAGGGCCTCAGAGATCTGACCCGATTGCGAGTGCTTGATTTCAGCTACAACCGCATTTCTCGAATTGGACAAGGTAGTTTTCCTTCGTAAAACTAATGTTAGCCACACTTTTTGCTGATACTGACGAACTTTCCTGAGAATTAGCATTGTCTCTCACTTAATAATGGGTATCTTACGTGCACTCTGGATTTGGATGATATCAGGTTTGTCAAACTGCACAACGATCAAGGAGCTGTATCTTGCTGGAAACAAGATTAGTGATGTTGAGGGACTTCATAGGCTGCTGAAACTTACAGTGCTGGACTTGAGCTTTAACAAGATAACGACAACTAAGGCTCTGGGTCAGCTTGTTGCTAACTATAACTCACTGCAAGCTTTGAACCTATTCGGCAATCCAATCCAAAGTAACATCAGTGATGACCAACTTCGTAAGGCAGTTTGTGGCCTCCTCCCAAAGTTAGTGTTCCTGAACAAACAGCCTATCAAGCCACAGAGAGCATGTGACGTTCTCACTGACAGAGTTGCCAAAGCTGCCTTAGGGAGCAGCAGCACCAGGAGCTCACGTAGAAAACCAACAAAGAGAGTAACCTCAGGTGGTTCGACCTCCAGTGTACTCAGGGGCAGTGTTGGTGCTGCACACAAAAGCAGGCACAAGTCAAGCAACAGAAGTCACCATCTGAAGACAACATCATCGGGGAATGCACCTGCAACTCGTTAAGTGCTTTCTTGTTGAAAAGTTTCTTTGAATTCTGGTGTTAATTTCACAATTACTGGGATTGGACTTTGACTCTTTTTGTTCTCGTGGGAATTTTTCTGAGCTTTTGGAGTAGGCTTCTGCCTCAACGACATTTTGCACAGGATTTTTTTACTTCCTACTGGCAAATAAAAACCACATGCAACTTTCACGAAGAATGTACGGGTGCTCCATTAAAAATATGCAACTAATGTAATATGAAACCGATTTTGCAGCCAAAAATGGATGTAAATATAGGGGAAACAAATACTGGGGAGAACTAGCCATAATACGGGCGTACTTGGTGTGTTCACAACTCTACAGGCAAAAAGCCCTTATGCAGAGTACAGCAGGCAAATCGAAAGCTGGCCGGGTGGGGCTCCCAACTTGCTTAGACAGCAACATCCCTCGCAACTTATATTCCAGCAAAAAGAATTATTATAGAAAGACTAACCCAAAAATGCGGACTGTAAGTTGTGCACCTCGTCTGGTGTCCTAAATCCCAGAGAACCACATGCCATGTCCTGTTTGTTTCTAAAGACAGGTATTCTGGATGCTAATCAATATTGAAGATAATTGATGTTGGCCGGTATGAGCATGTCAATGTTCCTTTTTTTTCCAAGACAGTCAAGTTATACTAGATGTTGGTCGGTCTGATTTGAACGGAATTTTCATTCCCCATGGACTAATTAAGGAATGAATCCACTTAAATATACTACACTCCATCTTATGGACCCTTCCTGCGTAAGTAAAAATCGCTACAATTTGATTTGTTATAAGAAATGGCAACGTTTGCATCCTAGTACAAGGAGAAATAATCCACAAAAACGAAAAAAGAAAAGAAAGCAAAATATTATCTATGCTAAACCAGCAAAAAAAGACCATTACAGAAGTTCAAATGGTTTGGGAAAAGAATCATAGAGAGATTGGTTAAATTTCAGGTCCTGCAGCTTCCATCATTCAACCAAGCATTGATTCCTATCCAGATCTTATCAGATATGAAAGACAGATGAAGATCAAATAAATAAAAACACATTGTACTTCTCAGCATCACCAGGTGAGTAAAGAACATTCAAGAAAGCAATGGTACACTTGATTTACCTTCGGTTAAGATTCTTGAACCCTCTATGGCTACTTAGACAGTGTTAAAACTTTAGGAATTAGGAATATTCTCAACCTCAAATATGGAAGCAAACCTTGTTAACTTCCTTGCTCAGTTGGTTTCAAAGAAGATTAGTATGTTACATTCCTCCTGCCGCAGTTTCAGCAAAACTTCTCACCCGCAAAACATGAAGGCAGAGATTACTAACTGCAACTAGAAGTTGGTTCTTTTGACATGAAGTAACAGAGCCATAAAATCATATGCCAGAAATACATAAATATCAAAGAGTCTTGAAAACACATGCGCATAACTTTTCCATGGCATTAGAAGACACCACAGCAGTTTGTTTCATCAGCCACTCCACCAGTAGAATGCATTTATATTGAAAGAAAGAATTTAACATCATTTGTAAATTAAATTATATCACATAGAGCACCCAAGCAGCCCTTGGTGATAGAACAACAACAGAGGAAGCACTAGGCTCAAGAGGATCAAACATTATCAGTTCCATCGCGAGGATTAAAATTAAATTTGGACATGTTAATCAGAGAAAAAGAATAAAGCATCGTCATGGAACAATCAAAGATTTCTGATTGACTAGAATCTGTACAACGGGATATTGACTTTGATGCAGCTCATAAATCCAGTAAAACTTAGACGCTAGAACTGGCATTCAACCAACAAAAACCTTCTATCTATCATCAGAAACTTGCAGCGTATCAAGCATCCACCTGCCATAATCCATGACATTGTCACTCCCCCCACATCATATTCTTGCTAAACCAGACTCCAACTCTCCTTCCTTCATTTCAGCATACTTATACAGCTTTTCATTGAAAACCACCTGGGGATCCTTATCAATCAGATTCCCATTCTCATCATACCCATCCTTCAAGAACACAACCCAATTCATCTCTGTTCCGGCAAGATAAAACGTTCGGGGCTGCTTCTTAAGCATATCGTACGTATGCTTAGTCAAGCAAAACTCCTCCTTGAACTCCACAATATGATGTATAGACGCCCTCTTCTCCAACGTCAAGTTCAAGAACTCGTGCAAAACCCCAACCCTGTACTTCTCCGCCTCCAAACTCCAGAGGTCAAGCTTCTCCCCGTCGCTATAAGGCGAAACAAGCGGCAACATATTCAAAACATTCAACCTCCTCGCATCATCCTGGTCCAAATCCAAATCCTTGCCGTGCTTCACCGGAAACTTAAATGCTCGTTTAACCTTATCCTCATTCACCATAAACTCTCTTTCTAGATGACTAACAGCTAAACCCGGATCCCAATTAACCAACTCCAGCACTCTCTTCCCGTCACTCTCCACCTCGACCCGGAAAAAATCCGGATACCGAACCACTCTATCGCGAAAATCATCAGGAATTCCAAACAACAACCTACAATGATGAATCTTACTCAATGCTATCCGTTTATCCCTGGACATCATCAACAGTTTACGCACCTTATTAACCCGATCCGCCTCCAGAGAATCCCAAACCGCCCTCTCCTCTTCGATCAACTCCTCCATGAGGTCGGAGAAGCCGAGCCAGAGCTTGTTGTCGGTGTGGCGGTAGGTCTGGAAGAGGAGGGGGTGGCGCTGGAGGAAGCGGGTGACTTTGCGGCCGCGGGGGAAGCCCAGCTCGCGGTGGAGCTTCCCGGCATCGTCGAGGCGGAGGATGTGCTCCGGCTGCTGGGAGAGGAATTGTTTGGAGCGGGTGAGGAAGCGGAAGTAGGAGTCGCGCTCCACTAGGGATTCGAAATGGGGGTTCCGGGTGGAGGTGTGCTGGACCGGTTTGGTTCGGGGGGAATCGGGTTTCTTGCGCTTCTTCTTGAACTTTTTGGGGGTTTTGGTAACGAGGAAGGATGTGGCGAAGGTGGAGCGCAAAAGGAGAGAGATTGGATTAGGGTTTTCGCGGGGTGGTTGGGTTAGGGTTCTGGAGGAGAAGAAGAGGCGCCAAGCCATTTTCTGGGGGTTTTAGTGAGAAAGAGAGAATGATTTTTTTTCATTTGGTTTGGTTCCAGTGTTTTAACGGTATCTGTGCACTCGGCGCCATAAAGATTCAGTACTGTTCTTGGGATTGGAGGATGTTGGCCGTCGGATGCTGGAGTTGTTCTGATGTACTCTCGATTGGAAGATCTTAGCCGTTGATGCTGGTTCCATCTGATTTGATTTTTTTTTAAGGAAGGAGTTGTATTCTTGAAAAAACAAAAATTTTAAAAATCCGACCTGCCGGATTCGAACCAGCGACCTAAGGATGTCTGACAGGCAGTTAACCCACTACAGTCCTCCGCTCTACCAACTGAGCTAAGGTCGGTTCTGTTGAAACTTATCCAAATTTTTTTAAATATAACAAACGAACCAATTCAAATTTGAAGAGTCATCAATCCATCGATTAGGAATTCGGGATGGAGATTGGAGAATGGCCATGTAAAAAGCTAAAGGACTGGCATTGTAAACTACACCCCACATTGCAGTTGCTAAGGCTTCTTTATTGTGACAAAACAGAAATGGTTGGGGTCCAATGCATTAAAAACAGACCAGGCGTTCTTTCAATGGACCATAATAGTCCACGAGATCCAAATAATCATGGCCTGCACACTGTTGTTGTTCAGGGAAATAAAATTTCTTTTGCTCTCTCTGTGTTAAATGAAGACAATCCTAAAGAATCCTAGAATCACTCTTTTCACGACACTGTGGATCAGGTAGTAGGTCAAATATTAAGTTCTCCTGGAACTAGCAAAATCCAAGCTATTGAAAGTTGAAATACCAACAGTTCCATAAATGAGAGAGTCCGGAGAGCAACGCCTTCTGTGTTGCTAATCGCTACATATTAATCTTCTGCACCAACCAAGCGAAAGTACAATGTCTGTAACTCAATTTTGTACTTAAAACAGTTGATCACTACAAATGTTGGGTTGTCCAAGTGGTAAGCAATTGGGTTTCGCTTAAGCGTTGAGTCCTCGTGTATGTAGAAAATTTCCATTACCCACCATACGCAGGTACGTGATGCGGGTCGGGTCGGATCCCGGATTAGTCCGGGCAAAACTCCGGATACCGAAAGGAGAAAAAAAAACAGCTTGATCACTGGCGGTCACTGATCAGGCACCAAATAAACCAGGATATATATGTCACGTGCGGCTGAAAACTTAACCATGAATCTTGGAAAGTTCGAACATGAGGAAAAGGTAGTTACGTAGCTATTTTGTTTCACAACGAGTATTTGGACAACACCAAAGAAAAAGAGATCGTGAAGGGCTATGAGTAAATCCATTTCTTGTAAATGAACCAAGCATTTTATACACTGTGTTCAAATAAAACTTTTCTTATTCTGTAATCATCTTCACAATCTTAATCATTTGGCTGTGTAAGTAATAATCTGACATCACATGGAAACTTGAAAATTACACCTACTTCTATACTTCGCATTCGCTCGGCACCTCAACTGAGTAATTACATGGTCCCGTGCAAGCCTTACGGCTTCACAGGAATGTGGCTTGTCGACCAAGTTTCACCTGTTTTCTCTCTGTTTTCCTGTTCCTTCTGTTCAAAAATTTGTTTGATTCACCCCTTGTATGGCAGAGCTTTATGATCATAAATTAATATCCCAAAATGAATATGAATAATTTCCTCTAACTTCCCCGGCTTCACTTGAAAAGCCTCATAATGAGCTTGCTACTCTCTTTGAGAAAGGTTTCTGGCAGATGAGGAGTTTTTCATCGCTGTTACTTTCGATTTCAATAACTCGCGCATCCCACTTCAGCCCTGTTGTAAGAGATCTTGCTGATTCAACCATGGATGCTGTGTCACGGATTATCACCCAGCCCTGTTCCCAGCCACAAAATTAGCATACTTAAAAATGCAGACTTTGCGGGTCTTTTATGGCATCCAACAAAAATGCATTGACCATTAAAAGTTACTGTAGGGAGAAAAGTTCGAGGAATAAATACCTCTGGCCGAAGTAAACGATCAACCTCAGTGAACAAATCCAACATAGTGCACCTGCGCTTCTGAGCAAGTTCAAGGGATAACAGTCCTTCTGCATGCACCAAATCATAAGTTCTAGGGTAGGACGGGAATGCCTCGCACCTGACATGACAATAACCAGATCATCCACAGAGCAACAGCAAAATCACAAGATATTCAGGGTGATAATTAAATACACAAGAGAGCTGAGACAAAATATTTGACAAGCTTATGGTTCAATTTCTTTATTTATAGTTTCTTTTGATAATTAACTATGCTTCTCTTTTAAAGGACAAATGACTCATGACATAAGCTTGCACAGCACAGAGCCTTTTGTGCTGAATTCGTGATTGCTAAAGTATTTCTCTCATATCCTAGGTTTCATCGAGAAAACACCACAAGTGATAAGACTAAGACTTGAATACTTCCATGTATTTCAATATTCAACTAAAAAATAATAACTTTTTTTTAAAAAAATCAATGAACTACAACTAGAAAAGATAAAGACTTTTTTCTCACATCAATGAACTACATATGCTTTGCTTAGCATTTATTCTATATGCACTGACTCTTACTAGTCTTAAGAACTAAAATCATTTTCCCAGTCAGCATATCCACAACTGGACCTTTATAGATGGATCATATTATATCATCACCAAACGTTGAAACCTGAGGCCCTCTGAGGTATGTTTTTGCTAGAATGTGTTTGGGGTAACACAACCAGGAAAAGAAATGAGAAGAGGTCATCTAATTGAAAACACGAAATGTGCAGTTTATTTTCCAAATTGCAGGCAGACAAGAAAGTAAGAAACAGTTCTCCATTTCATTACTCAGTGTTGATCTAAGCAATTCATTATAAGACAATGCGGAAAGGAAAGAAGAGAATAGAATTACCAGTCATGCAACACACCAACAAAGCCCCTGTCCAGTATCATGGGAAGGTAGTTGGGTCCACTTGTTGGAACTACATTCATAACCCATACAGACTTGCCACCTTCCAGTAGTGCAGAATTGAAACCACCAAAATGAGCATTCATGTCTAGCACATTTCTAAGCATGTTATATGGAGGAGAAGGATCCTCATCACCAGGTCTCTTTGGATGATCTGAGAATATTAATGGTGACAGAAGAGACCAGTAATTATTGACTGTTGCTTTCCAGGTTTCTGCATCCTCTGTGAATTCTTCTGAATGCAACCCTGATGAAATGTAGAAAATAAGAAACATAAGTTAAACAAACGAACATAACATAAACAAACGTATTGAGTTTCAATATCTTGAAGTTGTGACTGGTAGCACACTAGAAAACTATAGAAGCAACAATTACCATAGACTGCAAGCTCTGTCTTGTTCAAATGAGATCTTGAAGGCCAGGTTGTCCTCTCTGCAATAGGAATCCAACGACGACTTTGTGTTCCTGCTATACAGCTTTGCAGTGGACGGTAATAAGGGGATTCAACATCATGGGCTTTACTACAAATAGCTGGTCCAGAGCCACTCTTTCTACAAACATAGATATTTCCTTACAAATCAGGAATACTGTTTTTAAGCAGAGTAACGCACATAACAAAAACATCATTGTTGATAATGAAAACACAATTCATATCAATGCAGTTTCTGAGAGAGAATAGAGGTCAACAGTTTTCATACCGAGAGCTATAGCAATTCCTTTTAATAGTCTTTTTCCATACAACTGTTTCTTCCTGCTGTGACAACATCTCCCAACAGAGATTTTCTGCAAAAACTCGAACAAAATTCCATCTTTTCAGATTCTGTTTGTTACGAGCATTCGTGAGTGGTGAAGTCCAGACAAAATATCCACCAGGCCTCAAAACTCTGTCAGCTTCAATCAAGAAAATTCCATCTGTAGCACAAAAGGTAATATTCGATTTTCATTACTAATTTCTATTAAGAAGACACATGGTGCAAGGTACAAAAAAACACTGTGGATGAATATATGATTGGTTCATGACCACAATTTATTTATAACCGTACATCCAACAAAGCTAACAGCTACATAGTATTATAATCAAAAGGCCCCAGTCTCCCATGGCCAACTAGTATTCTTAAAGCAAACAACCAACTTTAGAACATAACTAAGTTTGGTATGAGTTGCTTTCTGCCCTTTTACTTTCAAAACTAATTTCTTTTCTTTTTCTTTCTTAAATCAAGATCCTCTTGCGATTGACCCAAACAGAGTTGCAAAAGAAAAGAGACAGTTAGAAACTAACAAATACCTTTTTGGTCCCAATCAACACCGCACCAGGCACAGTGCAACATATCAAAGGAAAGAGAAGGATATGGCAACTGTTTTGAAGCAAATGAACCAATCATAGCGGGAAGACCTCTTTCAAGAGTAAGTTGAACCTGACTGCCTGAAGCCTCATAGTTAGCAATGCACATAGTTAATAGTTGTTTCGAAAACAGATGTGCGCCAAAGCTACCATAACCACACCCTACGTCCAGAATGGTTCTTACCTGCGAAAATTAGGCAATATATACAAGTCAGCTAACACATGAAGTAGTTCAACAAAAATTGCTTATAATCATGCCTTAAAACATCAATCCACATATAGAGTCCAAACTCATTCATAGAAATCTAAGCAAATCTAGTTTCTGATTGGCAGAATTAAATTACCGAGGAGAAAAACAGAAAATTCAAATTTATAGACTGCAATATCAGTTCCAAGGTTTTCTCTTTCACTAGTCATTGCAACCTCTGTTTAGAAGGCCAGACTGTAGTACTTGTTCATGAAAATCATGAACGCCAATGCACCATAGCAAGCCTCGAATTTAAGTTCAAAAGGATTCTCTCAATATCCACTTACTCCAGCTTGTATGAAGTTAGATTCATTCCTCAGCCCTATCATTTCTGCAATTTGATGTGAGTAATCTTCCACCCCATCAAACATAAGAGAGGCTGAACGAAAGGAAATCTGCTCTTCGTCTAGCATCATCATCCTAGCAATCACATTCATAGAGCAGTCAAAGAATAGATTTGAACATGAATACCTAAAGAGGAAAATGCTCTATTTGAGATTTAAATTTGAACTTTGGCAAGGATATATTTTCACTCACCTTTTAGTCAGACTGCCAGAGGAAAGAACCTCTTGAGCTGTAATTTTGACATTTGCAGACCAGATTACATCTCTGCCGGTAGGCCACCGAAGAGGTATCCTATAATTTACAGGTGGAAGCACTAAACAACTCTGCCTTGATTCATGCTCACAGTGACGGTCATTCTCACTACCATCAGAATAACCGGAGACAAGATTATCTGACACATTGAAGCAGGGAACATAATTTTCAAACTCTTGAGAACAGAATTCCATATCTTTCAATTTTGAAGAACCAAGAGATATCTCCCCAATATCCCACAAGTCTGAAACGAGTTGCTCCTGTAGCCGCCTATAACCATGGGATATTTGACCTCTCTTCAAGGTTGATATTGTAATAGTCCACCAAAAGGATCCCGTTAGAGCAAGAATTACAATCATAACCAAGCTGAGCTTCAAAAGTAGCAGTGCCAACTTGTGCCGACTTCTTGGACTGCCAACATTAAATGGCTCGGCTGGGAACCCATTTTCACTTGCGCCATGCTTGGACGGGGAATTATTATCCGGAAGAAGTACCCTGAAAGGAAACCTCAGCGCCAAATAACTATTATCAGAAGAGCGGTTCCTGTCCAAATCTTCTTTTTCTGTTTTATCTTTCATTTGGGAGTCAAATAAGTCATTGCTGTTCCCAGAGATCCGTACCCCTGATGTGCCTCGATGCAGAGGCCTAGACATTGTCTCTCCTGCAAAAATCCCCGAATGACAATTACCATTAATAAAACTGTGTATACGACCAGTTGAAGTTCAGTGACTCAATCACTGGAACAGAGCTAAAACAACAGAAACATAAAACCCAAAAAAGATATTGCATCCATTGAACTAAACCAAAAAAGAAGAAGAGAGAAGCAAGAAGCAAAGACATATAAGGAACATCAATCACATAAGTAAGTGAAATCCTTGACGGACAAAGTTAGAACATCGAATTGAGATAAACCACTCAAAACCAGTAGGAGTTCTACACTAGAACCAGCCAAAATGAAATGATAAGGAAAATAATTCGATTGAGGTATAATCCCCTAAAAAATGATAAGAAGGTAAGCACAAATAGTGACCACTTCGATATAAATGGAAGCACTGCACTTGAAGGAAAGAAATTTATGGGTAATTGTCAAACTATACCTAGAAAGGGGAAAAAAGGAAAAAAGCAAAGAAATTTCCGAGTTAAGAAAACATTAGCATCAGTTCCGGCTGGATCTTTAAAACTTGAGCACAAGTGACAGCCACTGTAATTCACTTCCTCTCTGTGCCTCCTTCTAAAACCGTAAGAAATGACAAAAGAAACACCGGAGATCAATCGAACCCAGTAACCAAAAGAAAAAGAGAAGCACCGCCATTTCAGAAGCCAATCAAATCTACTAGAAAAGAACACAAAACGAGAAAAGTAGCAAAGTAGTTAAAAAGAGCAAAAACACACTACCTTATACGGGGCACAAGTGAAACACTGGAGTGATTGACAGGCAATGAGAAGCCAAAAACAAAAGCCCCGAAATCCGGCTACTATAATGAACAAGGGTCTGGTTAAACAAAACCCACGACGAAATCCTATACTAGTAGCAGTAATAGTTGTTTGTTGGTATCTCCTTCAGCTCTGGTAATTTCTATTTTTCTCTCTCAAAACTAGAAATTCTTCTCAGTGATACACTGGAGAGAGAGAGAGAGAGAGAGAGAGAGAGCGTGAAGGGAAGAAGAGATTTTGTATGGATCCAATCACAAACAAGCTCTCGTGAAGACTGAAAGCTAGCCCTTTTATATAGTACTTTGTTTTTGAGATTACATAGGCCGAGAAATGCACAAGCACAAGCCCCCCCTATGCAAAAGAGGATGGTAAAAGTACAATTCACATTTATCTACCCATATACTATAATTAAACTCTCTATAAAAGATAAGAAGAAGCACTTAATTGACAATAAATGCCCATGTTCTTTCTTCACTCTTGCCACCAAAAACACGCTTAACTCTGTTCCCTACCACTAGACTGCAAACCCCGCAGTGGTTCTGTAATCATTTTCCAGATTTCACCCCCCCATTCTTTAGTGTCGATAAACGAATTAAAACCATGTAATTTTCCGACACTAGGATCTAGCAAGATACAAGAAAGACATCGAGAACAGGAATGTGTTGGTCGGTTTCTTACTGATTTTGCTGGTAACATTTTACTATATAGTATAACGTATGTATGTAACATTATAGGACGGTCATAGTATATTGTAGTAGTAGTAGTACTGCATTTCGTTATCCAATATTAGTATTATTATAAACCAAGTCGATAACGTAATTACATTGTACTAGTATCTTATGCCCGTTATTATAATTAATATTGTCCTCATTTTTATTAGCTTGATGTATTAAATCTGGTGTACTTTCAGCCTAGAGACTTTAGTATTTGGAATTTTTAGGGAGGACGCGTGTAGATCTAGAGCAGGAGGGGTAAAGCAGATCCCGGAAATAATAATAACCTCAGGCTTGTGCAATTATGAGATCACGTTTGACTTGCGACTGAATTGCCGGACAACAAGCACCATGTGTACAAATTGTTTTTCTATAACACATCCCACACATTGTTATGTCATTCATTACCACTACAAAACACTATCTACACCATATAGTAGGCAGCTTCACATTTACTTTTGTTGTTATTTGGGCCTCTTTATTTAATTGCCTCTTCGGTTAAAATGATTCTATGCCGCTCGCATTTAATGTTCTACGAGAAGAAATGCGAATTTTTTTTATTACTACTACTATTTGGTATAGTAAACGTACTTGGGGGGAATCAAATCTGATCATTGTAATGATAGTGCTGTCGAGGAAGTGATGTGCTTTTTGTAAGGATCCTATCCCTATGGGCTGCTGCAATCTTACTAGTCTTGAGACAGATTTTCAAAACCCTAATCACCGACGGGAATTGTTGAATTGCCGGATGAAGCGAAAGTGGTAGTCTTTGCATATTGTTAAAGCTATTTTGACTCCATTAAAAGAGTACGGAGAAATTTGCATTAACCAAGAAAACTGATACTAATTATTAGTAGTAGTTAGTATAAAGGTTTTCCGTTATTTACCTTTTTTCACTAACTATATTCCAGAATGGTAACGTGTAGTTTCAAAACAAAAACAAAGCAAATCGACAAAAAGTAAAAGTATGTCACGGTGACTTCTTCTTTTTTTGTTTTTTTTCTGAAACAAATGAAGCAGAGAGAGGGGGGCACCTCTCCGTTTGACAGATAAGGAGGATAAATTTTGCAGGAGGAGGCATTTGATCGCTGAAACTGATCACAGATGGAGAGATTTTTCTGTTACTTTGCAATCATACATGGGTCACCACCAGTATCATACTATCGACAAAGGATAAGACTAAAATGCGTGAAAAACCCAGTTTTTTTTTAAAAAAAAAAAAGAAGAGTGGGGTGGGTGACACCATTTGTTACCGTACGCGGACTCATGCTTTGACTAATCGCAAGCCAGCAAAAAATATTAATCAAACAAGGGCAACTAACTAACATAGTATAGTATGTAACTATATATTAATACTTCATGCACAGATCGGAAAAGAAGGAGAAGCCCCAAGATTTGATCAGTGTATATAGGAAAAAAAAAAAATGCGACCCAAAAGTTTTTTTTTTTAATTTTAATGGAGCATGTCCATACCATATACAAAGGAAGGGCCACATGGCGACGAACTTACATTCACTCTCAAAAGAGTCAATTTTTCCATACTATACCACTACCATTACATTATTGCCAAATCTCGGCCCTGGGTTGGGGTCCACCGTGCCGCGTTTTCTCTGTCGGTGGACCGGTTGATTTGGGGGTGACGACGTGTCGGCTAAGAAGTGTATCGCGTACGTGCTGTTGTACAGGATCACAACCTTTGCCCCCGGTTTGCGTTCTTTAAGGAACAGTTCGGTTGTGTGCTTTTGTTGGGTAGCGGTGAAATGGGTAATGGTGGCGGGAACGCGGAATTAGGGGGGCAGGATTAATAGAAAGGGAAGGATTCACGAGATTTTGAAGATTTTGACAGATTGTAAGAAACAACAAAAAGAAAAGAGAAACAACTTTCTTTTAAATTAACTGTGCTTATGATCATATTCCCCCATTAAGGGGTTCTGGGTAGGTCCACCACACCACACCCAGGCAGGCAGCTGCTGCTGCCTCAGGTCCGTCAGGCTCAGAGGACAAAATTCTAGGTCACGAGAATTTTTGGAGTTAATGGGGGAGGGGGGAAAGATCGTACACAATGGACTGACATGGCAAATGTCATTTTGGCTCTAATTTTTTCATTTGCAGATTTGGCAGGCACAAAAAAAGTACCATTCCAAACTTGCTGCATAACCTTGCCCCACCTGTGTTGTACGTTTGGGAGTTTTGACACACTATAAGGGATAATGTAAAAAAAACAAACAAACTAATACTGTAATAGTAAGGGATATCTGTTCAAAAAGCGATTAAAGGAAAAAAGGTGACAATATGTCACGGGGTCATTACCCTCTCCCCAAAAGGTCAACCTAGTGGAGTGTGCAGCACCCCTATATATATGGCCCAAGACCTTCCCCTTCCTTTCTGATGTGGGATTCTGTCACATTCTCCCCCACCGAATCCGACGACGCCCTCGTCGTCGACCGGGCACCCTGCCTACTCCGTCCCCACGGAGCGCTTGGCGTGACATCGGAGTTGGGTCGGGTCGGCTCCGCTACCACTTGTCAAGAGGTCATTACCCTCTCCCCAAAAGGTCAACCTAGTGGAGTGTGCAGCACCCCTATATATAGGGCCCAAGACCTTCCCCTTCCTTTCTGATGTGGGATTCTATCACATTCTCCCCCACCGAATCCGACAACGCCCTCGTCGTCGACCGGGCACCCTGTCTACCCCGTCTCCACAGAGCGCTTGGCGTGACATCGGAGTTGGGTCGGGTCGGCTCCGCTACCACTTGTCACGGGGTCATTACCCTCTCCCCAAAAGGTCAACCTAGTGGAGTGTGCATCACCCCTATATATATGGCCCAAGACCTTCCCCTTCCTTTCTGATGTGGGATTCTGTCACACAATATCAGCCATTTCTTTCTTTCTTTTTTCTTGTCGAATATCAGTCATCTTTTTCGATTACTAATGCTTGTATTTTTACATCTTTGTGGCGAACGGGAAACCTAAATGGAAAAATTGTCTTATGGCAAGGAAAAAGAAGTCCAAAAAGAGCGAGATGGGTAACAATAACATATATTTAATTGTCTAAAACTCGGTTTCAGCCCCTTTATTTTTTAAATTGGTTGATTTAGCCTCCATATTTTTTTTTTGAGAATTGTGTATTTTAATTTGTAGGCCGATTTACTTCCTTAATTTGTAATTTTGACTGAAATTTACCTAATTTTTGAATTTAGTCAAAAATCAATGCTCTATGGGCATACGATGTGGATAAACAAAATATGTTTTCTTGATAAAAGGTAGCAAGTATTTATCATCAGAATTAAATTCAAACTCTTAAGCTCAAAATATCAAGTGTGCAGTGAATAAAATATTGAAAAGTGAGATCGAAATAGTCAAGCTAATGGACACATATGGCTTTCTTATTGAGAAAACATGTTGTGTTTGTCCTATGTGCATATTTAAACACTTATTTTTTTACCATAATTAAAAATTGCATAAATTAACCTAAACTTGAAATTAATGGTGTAAATAAGCATAAAATTACAAAGTTAAGTTTATAAAGCCAAATTGAAATAAAAGGATTAAACGGGCCAATTAGAGAAGCTGCGGAGGCTGAAAAGGAGTTTTAGCCTATGTACTTTTTTTTGAAGACGAATTGTTATCCTTCTTTATACGGCAACTAGTTGTTTAGTCGTCTTAGTACCTATTCACGTTTGTCAATTCATTCCCCATTTCAAGATTGTAACAACCCGGGTAAAATTTGGATTTTTACCGGGACTGTTAAAGTCGTTATACAGTGATTTACCGAATGAATTAATCTTGGATAATTAATTCAAGGTAAATCGGGAGTCGTTTTTTTCGAAACCGAGAGTTTTCCCGCGCTCGGGAGTATCTTCCTAACTAACCGAGCCTCGGTTTTTAGTTCCGAGAGTTGGTCGATGCTCAGGAGGATTAATCGAATTTTCCGAGCCCAAGTCATATTTTTGGACTCGGGACGGGAAATTACGGTTTTGCCCCCGCCCCTCTTCCTTTTCTTCCTCTCTTTTTCTCACTTTCTTTTCTCTTTTCTTTCTCTTTTCTCCTCTTCCCTGTCGTCTTCCTCCTCCCGCCCGTGACAACCGCCGCCTGCCCCACCGTCCCTTCCTGCCCCTCTCCCGTGAACCCCTGTCTGCCACCTCCCTTTTGTCTTCCTTCCCCTCTCTCTTCCTTATCTCCTCTTCCTCTCCACCAAAACACAAACACACCAACACCACCGAGCCATAACCAGAGACCACCTTCCTCTCCTCCCTCTTCTTTCTTCTTTTCCCGAGACCCATGAACCATCTTCACCCCCACACACACAACCGCCGCCACTCTCCCCTCCTCCTTCTCTTCCTGCTCCACTATCGCGTCGCCGCCAGCCATCACGCATCGTCGTCGTGCCAGCCGCCTTGTCTTCCTCCTCACCGCGACGACCAAGCAGACACCGAGCCGAGACCGTGCCGCCGTCTTCTCTTCCTCGCGTCGCCATTCCCGTGGAGACTCGACGAGCAGAGCCGCCCAGCCACCGCCGCTCCTTCTTCGACGCTCCCTGCTGCCGACGCTGCCGGAAGAAGCCGCTGGAAGGCCGGGTCGAGTCTCTACCAACCCGCGCGACCCGTTGCCGCCCGTGAAGGCGCCATGCTGTGTCGTCAGACCCACACCGCGGTAGCCTCTGTTCGTGCTCGTCGCCCGCCTCGACGCCGCCGCCCGCCTCTTTCCGTTGCACCGTCCGCCGTTAGGCCACAAAGGTGAGCAGTGGCAGGATGTTATAAGCACGCGGGTCGACCCGTTTGTGACGGGTTGGCCCGAATTCTCTAGGGTTGTATGGGTTTGGGTTGGATTATTTTTTGGGCTTGGGTATTTGGTATGGGCTGTGGGTTTATGGTTTTGGTATGCTTTTGGGCTTGGCGTGGTGGGCTGAGTTTTGTGGGTTGAGTTTAGTTGGGCTGTGTTGTTGGGCTTGCGTTTTGGGCCTGGTTTGGGGCTGGGTTTCTGGACATGGGCTGCATAGTAAAGCCCAGTCCAAGATAAAAAAAAAAATAAAAAATAAAATAAAATAATAATAATAATAATAATAATAATAATAATAATAAATACATATATATTCTGGGAATATATTTATGTTATAGAAAAATATTTATTTTGGGAAATTACAGTAATTAACTATTTTTGGAAAATATATATGATTATTATGGAATTTTGGAAAAGTATAAGATATGGAAAAAATAATAATAATATTTATGCATACGGGAATAATTTGGGAAAATTGTATATGTATATTGATAAATTCGTATTTACTTCAGAAAATAAGTGTATATGATTATACTTTCTGAGAATGGAGTTTTCTAAAAATAATAATATTTGGGAATTATATTTTAGAAAGTATAATAATTTTTATAGAAATATTATGGAAAATATATACATATGTTATAATTTTCAGAAAAATTATAGTTATTATTATTTTGGGAATTATAGTTATTTTATGAAAATATATTCTGAAAAGAGTTTTAATTAAAGTATGTACCGAAATTATATTCGGATATACGTACGGTACAATATTTCCGGTAAAGGATGATAATAAAGAATATGAACCGGGATGGGATATTTCGTAGTATTGGCATCATAGCATACCGATTATGTGCATTTATGTGTGTGTATACTATTTTGTGTATAGGTTGGATATCGGGCAGTTTCCCGAGGAGCCGGCTTGGGACCGGTTATTGTGTTCAGAGTTGAGTAATCGGTTAAGGTGAGGTTAAGTAAATATTTATATACATCCCGTGAAATCAAGTTGCTGTTGTTTGCTATATGTGACATTTGCTGGTATGAAACTTTGTGGCTGTGTATGGTTGTTGTGTGTTGAGTTAAGTTGTTAATTGTTGCCGTTGATGTTGTTGGAATTATTGTTGCTGTTGATATTTTTGATGATGTTGGAATTATGGTTATAAGTAAGTCTATTACTGTTGTTGATTGTGAGAAATGTGTGAGCTGAGTACCGAGGGTACTATTATGGGAATAGTTTGGTGTAAGTTTATATTATCCAGACGAGCGGAGAGGCTGCGAGCCTGCTCGGGATAATGTGTAGATGATTGGTTAACAGTATTGTGGTATCAAGACTAAAATGGTAATCATAATAAACTGGATACACTTAGACATCTAGTAAGTCACAGTTAAATATTGGAACAACTAGATGGTAGTTTTATTTTATGGTGCTGGGGGAGAGTGTGCTTGGGGTCTGCTCCCTGTCTGTACCAATTATTATTTTTAGGCGCTGGGGGAGAGTGTGCTTGGGGTCTGCTCCCTGTCTGTGCCAGTTTTACGTGGAGGTACCAGGGCGGGGTCCACGGGCTAGCTAGCTTGACTACCAGGCGATGGCCATCATTTAACTTGTGATAGGGGCCCTGATAATAAAATTAGAATAGCGTGTCTAGAATCACCAGTGTGTACTTAAGGTTCGTGAGAACCTTGTTTAATTGTTGTGTTGTGACTTGGGAATTTACGGTTGTTGTTTATGTATATTTGCTTATGGGTTTTACCCAGTGGGCACTTCGGACTCACCCCTCACCTGCGGGCTTTCATCCCGTAGGATGAGTTATTTTTGGTACAGGTTGGTGCATTCCAGACAGGCTGCAGCGTTATCCCTTGGACAGGACTTGGATCCATAGTTTGCATCTATGTCGCATACAGTGTATATGTGAGTCATTAAGTCTTCCGCTGTGCAATTATTTGATATTATTGGGCCGGTTTTGTTATTTATGATGTTTTCCTATTTTGGGCTGTTGGGCCCGGGTTTCAGTTGTGTACTCTGTATGCTTGGGCTTACTTTGGTTGGGTTGTCACAGTTCCGGCACGTGTTTACTGTGTACGGTGAATACGGGTCGGGGCGTTTCAAAGATTCCTTCTTATTTTCAAGCTTTGGTCTTTTTTTAAGACCTATTTTCAATCTTTGTTGCTTTCCCCTATAGTAAGTCGCTATGTCAATTATCACCCTTAATGAATGCACCGCATTTAAAGAAAAATTTCATAAAATCATTAGAAAAAATCAATATAGCTTTTTTTTTGGTCGGAATCGTTCTTCTTTTGGTCGGAAAAATCAATATAGCTTTATGAATATCTTTGAGATTTTCATGAAATCACCAAAACCCATTCATCCAATATTATATTAATTCGACAAAAAACATAATGTTTATTCGAAAAGGAAATATTTTCTTAAAAACTAAAATCAGGTTGTTAGGGAAGTATAGTATCCGAGCCACACGCACTCTTCATGTTCCGTTATTTAACAATCTAACAATATTATAACGGAATTGGTAATTTGATACTATTTGCAAAGTTAAGTGGGTGAATTGATATAAGAAAAAAAATAAGTGGTTGAATTGGTACAACAAATAAATTAAAGTGTGTAAAATGAAATTTAGCCTAAAATAAAATAAAAATAAATTGGGCACTGAGACGGGAAAATGATCATTGGCATTGCATCCATAGAAAACAGCTTATTGTCTATACTTTTGTTTGCAATGACAATTACAAGAGAAACAAAAATTTTCTAGGTCGAAAGAGTGATCCAGACGGTATCATATCTTCTTTCGATAGAAATTTAAGAGTACCCATCTAGCATCAAGTTGAGAATTCAGGATATGATTGCTCCTTAACAAATAGACTAGGGCATGCAAATTCTAGGTGGCTTATGTCTATTATGATTGTCGGTTTCCCGTTGCTTGTCCAATACATATATTCCAAGAATAAGAATGTTAGACTAAATTGATTCTAGATTGAAAAAGATAGATAGATTACAAATATGATGTGTTGGTTTAAATAAAAGAAAATATAAAGTGATTGTAAAGGATAAAGATATCACAATGGTGTTAATGAACCATAAGGAATAAAGATTACCAAATTATTCTCATTTATCAACAAGACTTTTTGTGCATACCTCTTTGTATTTATTAGCATCACCCATCTTCCAAGTACTGTTGGACATATAAGAAACACAGTTTATATACACAAACAGTCAATGCAAGAAATGTTGTTCAAAAGAAATAAAAAAAATGAAGGATATGCAACTTCACTTCCTCCAAATTACTAAGTCCAAACTACTAGTCCTTATAGAAAATATCTCGTCATCTTTTTTTTCTTTTTCTTTTGACAACATAAATAAATCGTAAATAAACACTCTACATTTGAATTCGGAAAGTACTTTTTACCCACTTGTACTTTCCGGCGAATTCAAAAGGGGATAAAATGCGGAATTCAAATGTTTAGGAGGTCGAATTTCGATTTCTTTTCAAGAGGTGATCCTAATTTAACAAAAAATACAAGGGGGTAAAAAGTAATGAAGCCCACCCAAACAACCGAAGTTGCCAACCCTGGGAGACTTAGGAATATTAGTAGAGGGTGAGTTCCAACTTCCAATCATGGTTGTTTAATTCGGATCGGAAGTTGACTCGGTTGAGCTACTGGGTCGCTAATTAGTGATCAAAGTAGGGTTCAACCGAGAAATTACAAAAGAAATTCTAATTAAAAAAACCCATCGGATTACGATTAATCAGTTCAACAGGCGGGGTGGGGCCTGTCCGGATTTAAAAAGACTGGTTGGAATAGAGGATGATATCACTCTGCCGTAACCATCCATTTATGAAGAATGGCCACCAAATTGTGCTGGTAGCCACTAGCCACCATATCCATTGCTGAAGAGACCCACCTCGGCTACTATAAATCTTTTCAAGTTGGACCAGTTACTATTTTTTTTCTTCTCGCGGACCAATTACTACTTAACACCATACCAAAATCGATCCTGTATATACTATTATATATAGCCTCCATATTGTCCGAAAATCCGCTTTGTAGTGTCTTTTAATCTGCGAAAGAGCTGCCATCGTGGGGTTACTTTGCCGCTTCAATTGACTTTCTTCATGTTAATCATTGCGTATGTGGTTGCAAACCCTTTTAACTCTCATTTCTGAACACATCCATTTCCATGGGAAGTAAAACTCGTCTCCATATTTGTTTTTAAAAAGTCAAACTTTAAGAAGTATGTGCAACAGGGATACAAAATTATGGGTGTATTCTAAATCTGAGTGTTAGAGGGTTTGTTGTTAGCATTGGCCTGCCACTTTATGTTGCCTTTTTTTTTTTTTTTTACCTCTCTCTCTTTTCAGTTCTTCTCCTTTTCCTTTTTGAGAGTTCAGAGTTTCTTCTCGTGTCTCCTCTTCTGGCTAATAATGTGCATATTACTTGCTTTTACATTGTAACAATACTTCAAGAGCTTTACAGGCTCATGCTGGAATATTGAAGTTCTAAACAATGCTACTAAGTCGGTTATTTCTTAGCAAATGCCACGATGGAGATGGAATCAAATAGATTTTGTTAATGACTTAAAGCCCTTCCTCCTTCCAGCGATACTCTGTTCAAGATTCCCACTTGTATAATTGTATTTCAGTGTTCTTCTCCCATAAAAGTTTATCACTTCAACCGCTTCTTTTAGGCTGTTTCATGTGGCTATGAAACTACTCCCTAAGAAGTCTAAAACGGCAATTAATTTAGCACAAACTAACATCCCAAGGCGTAACATTTATTTTTATGGGTATTCAACATCTGCATTTGATAACGTTTACTTCTGATACAAAAAAAGAAAAAAAAATTTGAGATTATGCATTATAGCGACATAAATTAATCTGAGAGGTAAAGGTCAAGGATCGATGATGATGCAGCTTGCGCTTCCAGGATTCCAGATGCGCGATTCCCCTTCTCCGTGGCAAATGGCAATTACAAGTTTTTCTAAAATACTATAATCCCTCTGTCCAAAAAAAACGTTGACCTTTTTAAAGATTTACGTAAAGACCAGGAATATAATTAAAATAATTTAAATCATAGGGTATTAATAATATTAATTAAAATTTTTATGTATAAAATTTTTATTTACAAAATCTTTCTGTCATCTTCTGTTTAATGACAAAGATATAATTTAAAAGTAATGTTTAACTTCTTAGGAATTGTAAAAGATGTTTTGAAACAAAACTGATTTTTGAAAGTGTCAATTGCTGTAAACCGGTGGAAGTATCTATTATCTATTATATATATTTAAAGCTGTATCCCTAATCAGGTTTTGACACATAGGATTTTTAGAGTTTTGCTTTATTGCCATGTGTAGCCTTTGAACTCTTCTTTTATTGCCATCTGTAGGGTTGTAGGTGTAGTTTGATTGGCTATAATGACAAACATAATTATCCCAGAATAACCTGATCTTAATTGTACTCTTTTAAAAAGAATTCCAGTCACACCTAAATTATTCAAAAGAAAATTCACACGCAAGAATGGTATTGATAACCTGATCTTAATAATAATCTTTTAAAAAGAATTCCAAACACACCCAAATTGTTCAAAAAGAAAATTCACACGCAGAGATTGTTATATACATTATGTGATTTACTCTATTATTGTTATCTGATAAGAATTATATTATACTCAACTAACCTTTATCATTTTTGTTTTTTATCGGACATCTCTTAAAAAATCCCATCATCTCTCTAAAAATACAGATACAGTCTCTGTTTATGTATGTGATACAGTTTCTCTATCATTCATTCATTTCCTTTTACGCCTTCCTTATTTTGTTTTTGCACTACACAAGGTCTAGATATAGTCTCTATTTGTGTGTGATACAGTTTCTCTATAATTCACTCATTCTCTCTAATTCCTTCTTTGTTTTGTTTCTATTTGTAACAGCCCGGGTTTCAGTTGTGTACACTGTATGCTTGGGCTTGTTTTGGTTGGGTCGTCACAGTTTCGGCACGTGTTTACCGTGTACGGTAAATACGGGTCGGGGCGTTTCATTTTGGTAGCGGAGCGGGCGTTAGGTCTTGTTGGGCAGTCTTTGTGTGTTTGTTGTCCTTGTTTGCATAGTTCGCTCCAGTTGTTTATTATTTATATCATTTTAGTTAGTGCATTATGGATCCAGTCAAGGGACGCCAGCTGTCGCAGAACATACACATAAGAGGTAATGATGCCATAAATAAGCGAAAATATAAATATTATTAATATTGCAAATATTGATATTACAAAGAGAAATATTACATTGATATTTTATATTTTATAAAAATAAAAATACATTTATCGCCTTGGAACGACATTGACCCTGAAGCTGGTGGGGTCGTTGTTGATGTTGACTTGTGTTAGGAACAATAGACTTAAGCTAGAGGGGGGGTGAATAGCTTATAATCGAAAATTAAAAACTTTGCAGGAAATAAGTGCGGAATTAAAAGAATGAAGGACACAAGAGATTTATCCTGGTTCACACACACTCTACTAGTGTGGCTAATCCAGCCCTTCAAGTCTCACTTGAAGATTTCACTATCTACGTTAAGCTTACGGGTGCTTAACAAACCGTTACAACCTAGGAATTCTAGTCACAAGAATCCTAAAC
>JAKUCV010003310.1:23581-38945 GCA_028386065.3 Turnera subulata | reverse complement strand
TTCTAGCAAAGATGGCATCATTGCCAGAATCTTTAACTCTGGAACTACTGGGGCCAGAAGGAGGAAGATTCACAGCATAATCTTTTTTTTGTCTTCTAACCAATTGAAAACCATCAGATTCTCCACTGTGCTTAAGACGATCTTCTTCATCAAGCCCAACCATTTGACCAAAAACTAGGCCTTCCTTTTTGGTGGGAAATGATTTCTCCTTACCATATGGTTTCCCAGAGTTCTCTACTTTAGTCAAAGTTGTCCTGGGAGCAGGCCTGGGCCGTTCTAGCATCACAAAATCGTTTCTGATGCATTTCCTATCCGTTGTGCCACCACCAGCCAATTCACTGTGTTTGTGCAACCCCCTTTCCTGGCTCCATGGACCATTCCGCTCAGCCATGATGCCAAGCACAAGTTGCCTTCCCAATGCATGCACTGATGACTCAAAACCTTTCTCGAGGACTAAGTTATTGCCACCAGAAGGCTCTGGAAGCTTCTTTCCAGACCGTCCATACTCCATATTCACAACAGATTCCTTTCTTAAGTTATCTCTCTCAGATTCAAAGCCCTTTCCGTGAATGTTGTCCTGGGCCACCTGAACCCCATTGTCAGAACTTGGTCCAACCTCATCTAGATTCTTTTCCACTTTGATGGCAAGGGCATCAGGTTCAGCTTTAACAGTATCCAAAGGCTGTCTTGAAATGATTCTTAATCTGCTGCTTTCAGCGTCTTCATGTTCAATTACATTTCCTACATGTTCGACATCCTTCATTACCTCTTGCAATATGTTCTCTATGGCCTCAGACTTCGTTTGCACCACACACCCGTTCTCTGTGGAAGCAAGCACCTCCGGATGCTTGTCCTTCGAAGTACAAGGTGCATTTCTTCCACAACCAGGAGGGAAGTCCCTTACAGCAGGGATTCTTCTCCGAGGAGGATATATTCTGATGCCCCTTTCTCCCGTTTTAGTATCAACATTCGCCATGTTAGGATCTTTCGCAACATTAACTTTATCAACTTCCAAAGGTTCAGCCTTATTAACATCATCGAGAGTTCCCACAGCATCTGGCCCTCGCCACACCACAGGTTCAATCACAGTGGAATTATTCAAAGTTTCAACAGGCTCTGACTTTGGCGTCACCAGAGGCTCAACCACCGTGGCATTATTCGAAGTTTCTACAGCCTCTGACTTTGGCATCACCAGCGGTTCAACCACAGTGGCATTATTCAAAGTTTCCACAGCCTCCGGCACTACCGTTGCGACAGGTTCAGCAACAGTAGCATCATTCAAAGTTTCCACACCCTCTGACACTACCGTTGCAACAGGTTCAGCAACAGTAGCATCATTCAAAGTGTCCACGCCCTCTGGCACTGGCGTCACCACGGGTTTAAGTTCAACCACAGTGGAATCGTTCAAAGTTTCCACAGCCTCTATCACTGGCATCACCACAGTATCAACATTCACCGATTCAAGCCTATTCACTAGGTCAGACAACACTCCCACTTCATCTCCCCTCATTTCAACATCATTTATCTTCCCAACCGTCTCGGCAGGTAAGGCAGTTACTCCCTCCCCTACCGCCTCAATCCCATCCTCAACCCGTACATCGTCGCGTTCCCTCTTCTGACCCGAACTCTCAACAGCACCGACGCCAGCATCGGCACCAGCAGCCTCCGCCGTCGGCCGATTCGCAAGTGGTCCACAACCAGGGGGGAAATCCCGGACAGCCGAGACTTTCCGGCGCTTGTACTTCGGAGCGCCGCCGTTCGCCATCGGAAACCTCCCCGAATTCGCCTCGTCGCTGTCGTGGCTGCCAGACGACACCATTTTGCACGACGACACCGGTGGCTGCGCACTACCCGCAAACCCCATTCCAGGTCATCAAAATGACCGGAAGCAAACCGTTCCGGCTCGCGCTGCAAATAAAACGGCATTCCATAACAAAAAAGAGAAGGAAACAAAAAAACCTAAGCTAACCTAATTTCGCTACAAATCTGCTCCACTACTGTACGATTAAACAATAACTAGAGAGAGCAGCTGCCTACAGTCACCTCAGGCTAAGCGGGGATTATAAAATTAGTTACCTGGAGAGTGCAGAAAACGGTTGAAGCAAGAAGAGAAAAAGGTTGTGAGAAATTTGGCGGTAGTCGCGGTGGTGGTGGAGGAGGAGGAGGAGGAGGAGGAGACGGTTTCTGTGGCCAGAAGATCAACGGTCAGGAATGGTGGATGAATGGCATGATCGCGGTGGAAAATGATGGCGTGGCGGTTTTTTTAGTGGAAATGGTAATTTCCATTTTTGTGATTCTTTCGGGGTTTTTTATTTATTTTTTATTGTATTGCATGGAAATGCGAGGTTGCTGGGGAACAAGACACGTCGCCTGCCTCCGAGGTTTTACCGCTGTAATCCCTATTCTTACTCTTTTTTAATTATTATTTTGATGTGTGGGACTGTGGGGGTTATTGGTGGGTCATAGAAATTAAAATTAATATAATCCAAATATTTCCCTGTAAAACCGGGGAGTGAGTTATATTCAAGGTTTTGAAAACCGGACCGGCCATTGAACCGGCGAGGGGGATGTTCAAGGAAAACTGGGGTTCAACCGGGTTCGACCGGGGTTCAATCGTTTTATTAAATTATATTAATTTTTTAAGAAAATAGTCAAAATATATTCATTAAAATAATTTTATGGTCAAAATTGAAGTCATTCTCAATATATACTAAAACGTATGTAAAGATAACACTAATTTGTGATAGTTTAGTTGGTTAATGGCTTTAAATATTGTTAGGAGGTCAAGGGTTCAAGTCTTACTCTCACCATTTTTAAAATTTTTAACCGGTAAAAACCGGCCGGTTCGTTAAAAACCGCAAAAACCGGCCGGTTCAAAACGGTTCTATAACTGGGGGGTTTTCCTAGTGAACCGGACCGGAGTTGTCCTGAAAACGCGGTTGAACCGGGATAACCGGTCGAACCGGTCCGGTTTTAATAACCTTGGTTATATTTGAAATTCCAATATCTAAGTTCGATAACTTTTTGATTTTGTAATGTGTTGAAACTTTTGCATTGACATTATTAGTTTTTTAAAATAATTATGGAAAATTTCTCAGAAAGACTAGATATTATTTTGAGGAGGAATGCTAACGCCAAATTATTTTTAGAGAATGATTTGGAGAAACAACTGTATTAATAGTATTAATAAAGGAAGACTATTTAAATAGAGTAAAACTAATAAATCTTATTATTATCTTTTAAAAAAGATAATTTAAATTAGAAAGAGAACCTAATAACATTATTTTTACTAAGAGAGATAATTCTATAGATATAATTTAAAATAGATTGTTTTGAATTTGAATAAAAATGTTAAAGACTTTATAGCCTAGAAAATGAAACATGTAACTCGTAGTCACATGTCTTTTTCACAATTTTTTTAAATTGTCATGTGTCAATATTTTCAATCATTCTTGAAACATATCTCTTCTATTTATATATATAATAGATAGATTGGTCATTTGCTTTTTTGAGATTTATGAGGAAAGGAACCTGATAGGAATAAATATAAATATTTATCTTTGTTCCTATCAAGTTTCCCTTTCCTGTAAATCAAAGAAGCAAATGATCAATTTATATTTAATGCAATAACCACTACTTGGCCTGTAGAGATGAGGATTGTCCTTGTCCTTGGTGAGTGTCAAAGTGATTGTCGCAAGCATTCCTCTAATTTGAGATATCAATGGTTTGGTCCGAGTGGTAAGCTATTTGGTTTCGTTTAAACGAGGATGGTTCGACTCCTCGTATATGCTAAAAATTCTCATTGGGAGACTCAACTATTATAATCATGACCAGGCGCATGATCCGAGTCGAACCGGATTAATCGAGAAAAGCTTCGAATACCGGATGGAAAACAAAAAATATTAATGTGAGATAGTTTGAGGAATTCTCTTTTGATAATTTTTTTTTTTACATGAGAGATTATAGTAATTATCTAATTCTCCCATTGGAACTTTTTTATTTTGGTGGATGATGATAGGATTCGTACTTAAGATCTCACCCCTATTGAAATGTTATTATATTACAAGTAGTGTTGGCTTTTTTAAAAGAAATTTATGTAAAGACATTGGATTGAGATAGCTTATTGGTACTCTTATAAAAAATAAAGTGTGAGGTCTTAGATTCAATCCCATCAAGACAAAGACAAGCATAAAAGAGAAGATAGGTTAGATCAAAGATTTATATATTTATATTTAATAATTCTTATCAATCTTGAGTTTATTATATTCTTTTTAAGATAACTTAGATCAAGTAGTAAGCTTGTAGTTCATTAATATTCTTATAAAAAGTACAGGGTGGGGTTTCAGATTCAACTCCCAAAAATAAAAGAGAAGATAGCTTGGATCAAGGCTTTATAAATTTATATTTAATTAATTTTTAAGGATTAATTGAGAGGGATCAACTAAGGTTGTCTGTTTTTATTTTTGATACTAGAAGAGTATCCTCGTCGACACGAGACTAATCTCTCTCGAGCTTCGATCGGCACCTATTAAGGTGGGCACCCTACTAACTGTGCATGCTCCATTCACATCACCAGGACTTGAACCCTGGTTGATGCTTAATGGACCCAGCCCTTCTCCACTGGGACCAACACAAGTTGGTAACTAAGGTTGTGTGTTATAGTAATTTTACTATTCATCAAAGATTAACTAAGGGCTTACAATGGTTTTACCAATCAATTGTTAAGATCACAGTAAGGTGGTTAGAACAAAAGAGAGTTTAGAATATTTGGATGCCCATTTAATCTTTCTTTCCAAACATCAATATTTAGCCTAGGGGGAATTTCCCTGATTCATTCAAGTGTGTGTATGGTTCACTTTTTTTTAGAAAGACCCTTTTCTAATCAACTCTCAATATTCCTGTTGAGAGAGTCAAAAAGATTGATGTTAAGGCCTTCCAAAGGTTGGCATGGATCATAACCACAATATCAACAATGATTAAGACTAAACCAGGTGAGATGATCATAAATAAAATAAAGATGGCAAAAGAAGAAAACCATACCTGGCTTTGCTCATAAATCTATTGCATTGGAAAAATTATGCTCACAAGAACTCACCTTGATTTGTCAAAGATTACAGGGATCCCAGATCCCAAGCAAATACTTGTATTGTACTCTTTAGCATGTTTTAAAGCATTTGGAGGCTTTATATTTATACAAAAGATTTGGAGTAGTGCCCAAGATAATCCAACGATTAAGATTGAAACCCTAAATTAAAAGGTACAGATTAGTTCCTTTGCTTCAAGCCTAATTGCCTATCATCTAGCTAGAGTTTTTATTTTTTATTTTTTTTTTCCTGAACTGTGCCAAGCCTCCTTCCTTTTAAAACTTTTTATAGCTAGCTATATATGGAAGAAGAATTATTGGATACAGTTGTGCAACATCCTCATGATTTGATATACCTAATGTTGGTTCGATAAGAAAATAAGTTTTAAGTAAAATCCATTATATAACCAACTATATACTTCTTTGGGCTTAATAATAAGATTGTACACGGGCTTTCATTCCTTCATGGTAGTTAATAATTAACATCTGCTTAGCCCAAAGCTAAAAAAATCTCATCACCCCAGTGGGAGAGAATTGAATCAAATTTGTTAACCTTCGTTTTCCAACATCCAAATTGAATGTATGTGTATCCCTGAACGCATTTCCCTACAAACCTTGTTTCTTGCTTTGACGAACAACTTGAACAGACTAATTAGTCTTAAGATTAAAGCCTCCATAAAGCTTTTGCTTGGTTCTGTTAGGCATATGGAGCTAGAAGGATTGTCTAATTTCTTCTATGCAAATCATTCCAGTACCTTTCTATAATATCGACAGATTGTTGAATAATAGACAACGAAAGAGAAAGTGCAACAAACAAACGAGTTTAGCTCCAATGATACTACAAAAGAAAAGGGACAAAACAACCAATTTGGCCGAGTAATAACAAAGCCAGTATGCCTACTGTATAATTATTATAATGCCCAATTCTGGAGCTAGGTAGTATTTCCTGGGTTTCCATGAATTTGAAGAGCCAAGGAGGAATAGCTAAGGCAAGAGCAACTGCATTCCTTTTCACCAAATATCATATCTATACATACAGGTGATGAATAAAAATGTCCATAAAAATGAGAGAATCTCATGGAAACCCAAATAAATATTGACTGCACAATCAATATATAAAGCATCCTTCTTGCTCGTGAAACTATAGCTATACAGTAAACCGGCCGGGATGTTTAAAGTTCAACCATTAACAACATATTAATTAATATTACACACAAAACATCACACAACCTCACGCTTTTTACCCTCCCTAATTTCCTCATCAAAACAAATAAATACAACTTAATTAATTGAGACTCATCCACATATATATACGAAAATTAAAAAATAGAAAACCTTTTCTTGATGGGTTTGTTGGTTTCTTAGATCAGAAGAAACCCAAAAGCAGAACCGCCAAAACCAAAGATCCCTGCCCGGGGACGACCAACGACCACCTCGGGGCTCCGCTGGCGGCCGCTTCAGTTTCGTTAACAGCATTCTCCGCCGCGCCCTTGGCATCTTTATAGGCTCCGGCGGTGCTATTCGCAGCGCCCTCCGCCGCGCCCTTGGCGTCTTTATACGCTCCGTGGGTGCTATTCGCAACGCTCTCCGCCGCGCCCTTGGCGTCGTTCATGGCCCCTTCGGTGCCGCTCACCGTGCCGTTGATCACGCCGGAGGCCTGGTTGGCGAGGTCTTCGGCGCTCTTTCCGGTCTCGTTGGCGGCGGCCATCAGGCTGCTGCCGAACTTCTTGGTCTGTTCCGCGGCGTCGGCGGACATGTTCTGGGTAGCCCCTTCGATGAGCGCCGCGTAGTCTTGCTGTTCGGCGGCGGTGGAGGGGAGGAGGGCGGCTGCGGCCGCGGCGATGAGGAAGAGGAGGAAGAGAAGGGAGGAAGGAGATCTCGTGAACGTCTGCATGGTTGGTTGATTAATGGCTTGGCGCTCCTTTCTCTCTATTTGGTTTTGTTTTTCTTGTTTTTTTAGGGAGAGGAGCTTTATTATTATTTACAAGGAGAAAGGAAGAAATTAAATATATAAAGGATTCTTGTGTGCTAAAACTTTCTCTGTCGTTTTTTTTTTCTTTGGTTTAAATTGGGAGTCTAAAGATTGATTGGTGGTACAAGTCTTTCACTTTTTTGGGGGTTATTACGTATGGAATAGACATTTAACCACTTAAATTTAGAAAATGACGGGTAATAATTAACCATGAAAGATTTGGGAACGAGGTTGACACACATTTCATCAAGAGGCAAGGCAAAATTAATGCATGTGTGTGTCACAAATTAATGCGTGTATAAATATAAAATAGACCATTATCATGATTAGTTTATGAAAATGGTTTATATACAGAACCTCTACGGAAAATGTTGTATGAAGGGTGTATTAATTAATTAAATATGTGATCATATAATTTTAGAGGCATCCACCACTGATATATAACAATATATAGATCTCTTCTTCTGGGTACATGCATGGGAACCACTTGTTGATTAACGAATTTGACCGTACAATGTTTTTGGTATTAAGATTTTGTACATATAACACTTTAGTTTTTATGAGTTTCATGTTATTTGCCCGTCCATTAGGATGATACAATAGCTATCAAAGATTTTGTTAATTTATTTTGTTTTTTTTAGACTCCTCATATATATGTAAGAGTTAACTTCCATTATTTTATTCTCTATTATCTTGAAAATTAACAGTCAAAAACTCAAAAGGCTTCTCTTGAGGGTTTTTTTTTTTTTCATTTCATATATTTGTTAGCTAACCAATTTAGTTTTGATTCATATATATAAAAAAGCTGATTCATTCTTAAATTTATTACACATCTTTATACAAAATTTTTTTGGGTCAAATCTTAACACATAATTTGTTACTACTTTATTCTTAACCAATTTCCTTGTTTGCTTCGGTTCTAACAAATTTCCAACATTTTCCTTCCTTCCAAGGTTCCTACTGGTTTCCAACATTTCATACTGCTTGTACCGGACCATATGATAACCAGAAAAGAAAAAACAAAATTACTTACACACCAATAAGCCATTGATTAGACATCCAAGGAAAAACCAATCAGGCCACAATTTTCAAAACACACAAATTCATTATATTTCTCCTTCCCCCCACGCTAATCTCCCTTTCGATCGTCAAGTAATTAGTAAAGGAAGAAAAAGGGAACCAACCATGCATACATTCACAAAATATTCCATCTCCAATCTCTTTCTCCTTTGTTTCGTCTTTGTTGCTCTATGCTCCTCCTTCACCGTCGTTAGATCTGAAATCAATGAATTCTTTGACCAAACAAAGGAAGCAACTATAACTGCTATAGATGAGACTAAGAAGTTTAGCCAGCAAGTGATTAAGGACAACGAACAAGCAATAAACGATACCACTAATTTTGCAGAAAGTGTTGCTACAACCACTGGTAATGTGATCGACGGCACCATACACTTCGTCAATGACACCAAAAACACCGTGGAGGGTGTGGTTGATGGCACCTCGTATATGGTCAACGCAACTTGGAACGCTACAGGAAACATGGCTGATAGCACCATACACTTCGTCAATGACACCAAGAACACCGTAGATGGTGTGATTGATGGCACCTCTTATATGGTTAATGAAACTTGGAATGCCGCAACAAACATGGTCAATGAAACCAAAAGCACCGTGAAGGGGGTGCTTGATGGCAGCTCGTATATGGTGAACGCAACTTGGAATGCTGCAGGAAACATGGCTAATGAGGCCATAGAGGTCCTTAATTACACCCAAAATGTTGTTGTAGTGAATGGAGCTGTTGTTGGGGACGAGTTTAGTTTGCTCTACTTTGCCAGCATGTTCTTTCTTCTTTTGTTATGATAAAATTTCATTTACTATTTTCTTGGACACATATGTATTTTGTATGTGTTCAATAGCATTGATTAATTAATGACATTTTTAAAAATACATTTTTTCTGAAAAATATAAATTAGATTTAGATTTAGAGGCAAACAAACACATCAAAATAATTTTTTCTAACAATTAATTAGCTTAAGTCTAATTAATGGTAATCAAGGTTTAAAATCAGTCGCTCAGAAGCAAATTGCTGAAATATTTTTCTAAAATTAACACGCACACGCATAATTGAACTTATTAAACTTGTTTTGTTCACTAATAATCACAGAAAACAAATATGTGTATAGTTTTTTTTTTTTGATGCGACGTTAGCCAGTTAGTTTTTTTTTGTTTGTTTCTCTAGCCGTTGGTATGGCGACGTTTATTTGCCTATATCTATCACTGTTTCATAGACTCATAAATCATGCTGAACTAACGATAAAAGAGAATCTGAATTCTAAATCTGATTGGTATATATCTTATCTTTTTAACCAATGTTGGTGAATATAGATAGTATAGATACAGATACATAGTCCACCAGTTTTGTTCCAGTCAGCTTCGCCACCCGGCCGTAAGCAGTATATATATTTATGAATTTTCTGTCAAGCATTTGGGAAGGTTCTTTGTTATATAATTAATATTAAGTATTCAAGTATTAAAAAAAAGGTACATATATAATACCAAAAAAAAAAATGTATATATATATGTCATTTTTGCCCCTCCTCAATCATATGGGTTAATTTGGATGCATTTTGATTACCTAATACTTGAGTCCAGATAAAACAGAGGAGAATAAACAGGTATATAAGAAAGGGTTCCAAAGTATGCTGATCACAAATTTCCTGCTATACCTTTTTTTTGGGTTTGGAATTTGCTGCTGAACAGCTTCTTTATTGCATTTACATTAAAAATTTAAATTAAGTTAAGCCAATGAAAAATGCAAAACTAATTCACAAGCCTTTCTTGATGAAATTTTTCATCGTTATGTCACTCCAAATTGACACGTATGCTACAAAGAACCAGTATATAGGTACAAAAATTCAGGGATAAATCGATATTTGCACGTTATATAATCAAATAATAGAATATATATTGGTTGAAGTTATGTTTATAATTGTGCAATTCTAAACCAAAATTTAACATTAACATAGTAACTCACAAAACCATTGCTTGAAATTTTCTTATTCATTAAAAAGTAAACAAAAAGAATGTTTTGTACCATTAAGGCACCAACTCGTTCTTTGTATTATTCAACATAATACTTATTAAACAAAAAAAACTACATTACTTAATTATACAAGAATTTCAATATTTGAAGTCTAATTTTTAGAGTTCAGCCATTGAAATTGAATAATGGCTCATGAACATAATCATTAGTATCAACCCCATTAGTATCAACCCCATATAGACGCCTGCTGGGGCTTCCTTCAACCTTCTCAGCTCCACCCGCTGGTTTAGTCTCGGATTTGGGGATTGCATTCGCGGAGGGGTCGGGGTTCTTGCTCTCCCCCTTGACTTTTACATCGATTGCATCATAATAGGGTTCGTCATCTTGAAATGATGCATGAGCGGTCAAGAGGGAGGAGAGTATGGTGGTGGTGGCGATGAGGAAGAGGAGCAAAAGGGTTGAGGAAGGAGATTTTGTGAATGTCTGCATGGCTAAATATTTATGGGCTTTTTAATCTTTCTTCTAGGTTTTTTTTTTTTTTTGTTATGGAAAGCGAGAATGGAAGAAAGAGGAAGAAAGTAATATAAGGGTGTGTGATTGGCTTAAATTGGGAGTGTAAAGATTGATTGGTGGTGAAGTCTTTCACCTTTTTTAGGTTTATACTTAAATTTAGGGGATAAGAGATATTAATTACCATACAAAATTTGGGAGGGAAGGGTTCACAGACAAAGATCAACGGGCACGAAAAGGAAAGAGTTTGATGAAATAGCTTTGTTTTTGAAATAGTCAACTGTGCAAGAAACCACATTTGATTTTGGTCCATATAAATAAAAACTATTAGGATTAGATAGAGCGGACATTGTAAAATGAATAATTAAAACATAGGATCGCATATCACGTTGGCTGGTTGCTGGAATGCTAAACTTTTTTTTATTCCACGGCGCTGGAGTATTAAACTTGAGGGATCTTTCACACCAATCAATTTTAAAATTTTATTAATCATTATTAATTTTTTTGGTTACATCATTAAACAATGTTATTGAACACACACAAAATACATATTACCTGTCCAAGAAATAGTAAATGGAATTTTATCAAAACAGTAGAAGAATGAACATGCTCGCAAAGTGGAATAAACTAAATCGGCCGCCAACAGCTCCTCCATTAACAACAACAACATTATGGGTGTAATTAAGGACCTCTCTAGCCCCATTAGCCATGTTTCCTGCGGCATTCCAAGTTTCGTTGACTATGTACGAGGTGCCATCGACCACACCCCCTACGGTGTTCTTGGTGCCATTGACAAAGCTCAGGGTGTCGCCAGCCATGTCTCCTGCAGCATTCCAAGTTGCATTGACCATATACGAAGTGCCATCAACTACATCCTCTACGGTGTTCTTGGTTTCATTGACCAAGTATATAGTGCCGTCGATCACATTACCCGTGGTTGTCATGACGCTTTTTGTAAAATTGGTGGTATCTTGTATTGCATGTTCGTTGTCGTTCTCTGGAGGAGCATAGAGCGACAATGACGAAGTAGAGGAGTAAGAGACTGGAGATGGGATTTGTGAATGTATACATTGTTGGTTTGCTTTTTCTTCCTTTACTAATTACTTGACAAAGGGAGATTAGAGTGGAGGGGAGGAGAAATATTGTGATTTTATTGTTTTGAAAATTGTGGCGTGGTTGGTTTAAATAGGATGTCTAAATGAAATGGTTTATTGGTAGTGTAAGTAATTCTGTTTTTTTTTTTTTTTGTTATCATATGGGCAACAGTGTGAAAAGTAAACATGTTATTCAGGTAACTAAGTAGGTTATTTTTTTTGGTTACAACTAAGAAGGTTATTAACAGGTAATAATTATCAAAACCTAGGAAGGAAAATGTTGGAAACAACGGAAGCAAAAAAAGGGTTTTGAAAACTGATGAATTGGTTAGAGTAAAGATGTAACAATTTCTGTATTAAGATTCGACCTAAAAAAAAAATTGTATAACGATGTAACAAATTATTAGCTTTACATATGAATCAAAACTGAATTGGTTAGAGTTCGTTGCCAAACAAGTCTAATAAGTTCAATGCAAGATAAAATAACTCCAACTGATGTTGTTAATATTTTTGATAATATGAATTGAGCAAGTCGTTTTTTTTTTTCTTGATAAATTTTGAGAAAAAATTAATATTTAGAAAAAAATGCCAATTTGTAAAACTGAAAACTGAACAGAACCAAAAAAAGAAATTGAAAACTGAATTGGTTAAAGTAAAGATGTAATAAATTATGTAAAAAGATGTGTAGTAAAAATTTAAAACTGAATTATTAGTTTTTTCATATGAATTGAAAACTGAACTGATTAGAGTTGGGCGCCATATCAATGGATAGAAAAAAAAAAAACTTTATGAAACATGCAAACTCTGCCACCAATTGTCACGAGGTCAATACCCTCTCCCCAAAAGATCAGCCTAGTGGAGTGTGTAGCTACCTCTGATAATAGCCCGGGCGGCACTTAGGCAAGAACCCCAAACTTAAGCCTAAGTCAGCCTAAACCCAGCTACCACGCTAGCTAGAGAATACCCGAATAGTATTGGAGGAAAGCAAGAGTATTATTAATCCCGTGAGAGTGTGTGTAAAAGTGAGCCCCGTGCTCAAGTACAAGGAATTCCTCAATTCCTAACTCTCCATCTCTAAGGATTCCCTAGATTTTCATCTCATGCCTTGCCTTCCCTGTGCCCGGCTTGCCTTTGGCGATGGGTCGCCTAAGGCATATATATATATATACAAAATATAGTTTTATGTGATTATGCCTGAAAAAATAAATTTAATAATCTGAATGCAAAATAAAATCATAAAATCTAATACAATTAATATATTGATTATATGGGTGACCAAAACGTTTCATATGTTAATTAATTTTAGAAACATATTTCAAATTGTTTTTTATCAGCGACTAATTTTAAATCCTTGATCAATTAGACTTCTGAAAAAGATTGAAATTGTAACAGCCCGGGTAAAATTTTTTATTTTTACCGGGACTGTAAAAGTCTTTTTACCGTAATTTACTGTTGAATTAATCTTGGGTAATTAATTCAAGGTAAATCGGGAGTCGTTTTTCGAAACCGAGAGTTTTCCCGCGCTCGTGATTGTTCCGTGGATTTTTCGGACCTAAGTCGGTATTTTTCGGGTCCCGGAATTCTCAGAAAAATCACACCGGAAAATAACTAAGGGGGTATCAGTTATTTTCTGGTCCGGACCGGACTCGCTTCAATAATGCAGAGAAGCTGCATTATTGTTAATTCACAAGTGTAACAGTGATTATTACGGTTATAAAAGAGAAGGCAGAGGAGAAGGAGAGGAGAAGAGGAAGAGAAGAAAAAAAAAAGAGAAAAAAAGAGAGAAAAAGAAAAAGAGAGGAAAAGAGGAAAAAAAAAGAAAGAAAGAAAAAGAAAAAGAAAAAAAAGGAAGAACGAGAAAAAAAATAATAATAAACACAGAAAATAAAAAAAAAGAGAAAGGAAAAAAAAAGAAAAGAAAAGAAAATCAGAAGAAAAAGAAAAGAAAATAAAGAAAATACAGAAAAAGAAGGAAAAAAAAAGGAAAAAGGAAGCCGGTAACAGCGTCGTCACCTTCTCCTCCCCACGGCCACTGTTCACCGAACGGCGTTCCTCTCCGCGTCTCGTGCCACCGCCGCCACCACCGTGTTCGCAGTACCGTCGCGACCTCACCCCCGTCGGCCCCGAGCTCCTCCGCCGCTTGACGTGCCGTGACGCGCCGACGACCCGAGGTGCAGACCCGCGGATCCAGCTCCCCGCGCCTCTGCTCAGCCGCCGTGCCGCCTCGTGCCGCCATGCCACTGCCCAGGGAGTCGCCTTCACCCGCCGCACGCCCTGCCTCGTTCGCCTTCCTTCCTCGCGCCTTTGCCGTCGTCATCGTCGCTGAACCCGGAGGTAAGACCCCGGATTTTGGCAAGGATCCGTTTCCACGAAACGGGTCGCGAACAGTTGGGTTTAGCTTTGGGCTTGGGCTTGGGCGTGGGCCGGCTGGGCTTGCACAGTGCGAGCCTGGGCCTGGTCCTGTTCAGCCCAGTCCGTTTAATTAAAAAAACAATTTATATATATATTTATTTATTAATAATCTGGTATATAATTTTGGAAAAAAATTATATATTTATTTTGAGAAAATTATTGCCAATTTAATTCTAGTATTTTTAGGAAAATATAAATATATACTTTGTTAAATAATTAAGTTATGTTTGGAAACTAATATTATTTGGAAAATATATATATACCTTGAAATTAATTTCTGGAAATTTAATATGTATATTATTTCGTCTGGAAAATTATGATTTTGGTATATGTATATAAATATGTATTTTGAAAATTAAAGGTAATTATATTTTATGTTGGAAAATATTATTATATATTTAGAAAAAGATAAATACTATAAATATTTTCTGGAAATTATAAATAGGTTATTATTTTTCTGGAAAAATTATGATGATTATTATTTTGGAAATTATAGTTAATTTATGAAAATATTTTTAAGAGTTTTAATTAAAGTATAGGACCGGAATTATATTCGGAAATACGTAAAGTAAAATATTTTCGGTAAAAAGATGATAATAAAGGATATATAATCGGGATGGGATTATTTCGCAGTTTGGGCATCATAGTATACCGATTATGAGACGCCCCGACCCGTATTTACCGTCCATAGTAAACACAAGCCGGAACTGTGACAACCCAGCCCAACAAGCCCAAGCATACAGTGTGGTCAACCTAAACTCGGCCCAACGGCCCAAAATAATAAACAACAATATGGCCCTACGGCCCAACATCGATAACATCAACAATAATGAAACTGGCCCAATGGCCCAACAATAATAACAATATGCACAGCGGAAGTCTTAAACCCACTAACACTGTATGCGACACATGCAATCTATGGATCCAAGCCTGTCCAAGGGTACGCAACAGCTCGCCCGGTACGTTCCTGCACTACAAACAACTCATCCTACGGGATGAAATCCCGCAGGCGAGGGGTGAGTCCGAAACGCTCACCGACGAAAGATAAACAGTGATATATTCAACCATAACACTTTCGAAGTAAAACAACCATCACAACAATAAGTAAACCCTCACATCACAAGGAAACTATCACAAACAGCATAACAGTGGAATACAACTCAAACAACACAACAGAGGAATCAACTAAATCATATCAAGCACATCATAATCAATACTGAACCAAGACCCAAAGATTACTTATTAGTTTT
>JAKUCV010003310.1:0-17126 GCA_028386065.3 Turnera subulata | reverse complement strand
TAGTCGGTATGACGTAAATAATATTTCTTAGTATAATTATTTCCGATTAAATATTAAATACTTATATGTTTATGAACAATAATTATAAAATAGTGAAAACGATAAATACTTCAAAGTGTTATTTAATAACATATTGATAATAATACCGTTAAATGAAAAATATTACTATCGGTAAGAAATTAACTTAGCCTATTTATGGTATTATATCGTAATGTGATAAATATAATATTTATAAATACATGTACGTATATATCCTGATAGAGTAATGATAATAATAATGTTACAGAATACCATTGTAAGTTAGCAAACATAATATGGCCCAAAATATATAAAATTATGGCCTAATTTTATTTTAATTCAAAAGAATGGAATTAAACATATTAGTCATATACTCATATATGTATGTGGGCTCCATAAAACGTTAACCCGGTTAAATCACAAGTAAAGAATTTAGAAATTAAGCTCGGTGGGCCTTCACGTGCGTTTAGCCCATCGGGACACATAAAAACAGATTGGATTAATTAATTAAAAGACTTGGTTAAACTTTAAATATCATGGGCCTTCTAGTATAATTAGCCCAATCAAAATTAATAAAACCGAAATTAAATGCAATGGGCCTTTCGCGAGCCCAGGTAAACGCAAATGAGATTTAACCGAAAATTAAACATTATGGGCCTTTTTAATAACCCATTCTAAAAATTAAATAAAAGCATAGGATTAATAAACTTAAATTAAATAAAAGCATAAATAAAGTAAAGCATAAAATGAAATATAGGTTAATGTTAATCAAGTTATTCAATTTTCAATTAGCATTGTTTAAGAGTTCGGGTCCTTTAATATCGTTCGGGTTCGGGTTCGTTAAGAATGCTTATGGTCATAAGGTTCGGGTTTTACCCACAATCCATTTCCGAGCTTGCCGGAAAATTCCCGAGACGTCGGAAACTTCGCCGGATTCCGGCGTACACTGTTCACGCAGTCCTCAACTGTTACTGTTCACCATAACAACACACCCACATCCAACAACAATCACCACCAACCCGACCATCAGCATAACGCCTCACGCATCCACCGGCGACATCACAGCAAGCCCCTAAATCCACACCCGATTCATCCAACACAAACCAAACACACAACAAAACCGGTCAATCCAAGACCATAGAGTTCGGGTTAAAGGAAAGAGGAAGGGCTATGGAGGAAGGAGGAGTGCAGCGTTATTGAACTTACCCACACGACACGCGACGGCAGATCGAGACAGGGAACGGCGGCGCGAGAAGGTGGCCTGCTTCTTGTCTCCACGGGCGGCGACGCGATTGGCTGCTGGTGCTGGTGGCGGTCGACGGCGCGCCACTGAACAGCGAAGGGGCGACGGCGCGAAGAGGAAGAGGGGTCGTCTCGTCGGGTTCACACTCCTTGGTTGGGCGGCGAGGAGGGCACGATCCGCAGCGGCGGCGGCGGTGGGGGCAGGCGGCAGGGTGCGTGGCTCTGTTGCGCGAGCGGGGCGGCAGTGAGGAGGAACTGCGGTCGGGTCATGTGAGGAAGAGGAAGGACAGGTGGAGGTGTGGTCTCGGGTCGGCGGTACAGGGGAGGAGAGGAGGAAGGGAAAGAGATGGTGGTTTCCGGTGAGGGGAGGAGGAAGAAGAGGAGGTAGGAGGGGAAGAGAGGGTGGCGGTTGTGAGCAGGGCAGGGAGGAGAGAACGAGAGGAAGAGATGAGGAGCAGAGAAGAGAAATAATTGAGAGGAGAGAAAGGAAGGAGACAGAAAAAATAATGGAAAGAAGTGGGGGTAGGGCCGGTGTATCACGAGAAAGAAGAAGGAGAAAAAGAAATAGGGGAGGCCGGCGGCTGGGAAAAAGAAAAGTGGAGAAGAAAGAAAAGAAAAAGAGAAAGAAAAAGGAGAAGGAGAAAGGAAGGAAAAGAAAGAAAAGAGAGAAGAAAAGTGGGGCCCACGTGGCCGGGAAAAAAAACCGGAAGAGAGGAAAAACGTAGCCGGGAAAGAGGAAGAGAAAGGAGAGAGGAGGGAGAAGAGTGGCTTGGGGCAAGTTCGTTGGCGGGTCTGGATTCTCGTGTCGGAATCCCGTAGACGCAGGGATACTCCCGTCTTTCCGACAAATTCCGTCCCGAGTCCAAAAATACAACTTGGGCTCGGAAAATCCGATTAATTCCCCTGAACGTCGTCCAAGTCTCGGAACTGAAAACCGAGGCTCGGTTAGTTAGGAAGACACTCCCGAGCGCGGGAAAACTCTCGGTTTCGAAAAAAACGACTCTCGATTTACTTCGAATTAATTACCCGAGATTAATTCAACAGTAAATCACGGTAAATCAATTTCTACAGTCCCGGTAAAAATCAAAAATTTACCCGGGCTGTTACAGATTATGTGCATTTATGTGAGTGTATATTGATTTGTGGTATAGGTTGGATATCGGGCAGTTTCCCGAGGAGCCGGCGTCGGACCGGTCATTGTTTTCGGAGTTGAGTAATCGGCCAAGGTGAGGATGGATTTCCTTCAATATGTGCCTGTATTACTCGATTATCATGTTTGTTGATTGTTGCATTGTTGTTGGATGCATTTGTTGTGATTGTGGTAGGGATGTTTATCCCATGTTGGTTTTTGAGATGTTTATCCCCGTGTTGATTTTCTGTGTCTTTTGGAATAAGTATAATGGATTAATTAATAAATTGTGAAAGGATGTCGATCCTTGATTTTTGGATGGGATGTCTATCCCGGTATTTTGGTTAGGGATGTTGATCCCTGTGATTTGATTTTAAATGATGATAATATAATTGTCGCGTGGTAAGTAGAGGTACGACCGGATGGTTTGAGACTGTTTTGTGGTGCCATGATCTGGGTTACTTGTGATGGACATGTTGATGCCAGTTTGATTGGGATGTTGATCCCTGAGTTTGATATTGGGATGTCGATCCCGGGTTCTTTTTGATCTGGCACCAGGAACAGGTTGATAACCTGGTACGACCCTAGCTTATCCGTGACGGGGCCCGGAAAGATAAAATTGAAAAATTGAATTTTTGTTTTAGTCTTTTTGGTGTTGGACCGATTTTGGGTCGGGTCTTTTGGTTTGGCTGACTTGACTAATTTTTAGTGTGCATATTGATTGTCTTTCCTTCGTCGGTGAGCACTTCGGACTCACCCCTCACCTGCGGGCTTTCATCCCGTAGGATGGATTATTGTTGTGGTACAGGATTGGTGCATTCCAGACAGGCTGCGGCGTTATCCCTTGGACAGGGTTCGGATCCATAGTTTGCATCTATGTCGCATACAGTGTTTGTGAGTTATTAAGTCTTCCGCTGTGCATTGTTTTTACTATTATTGGGCCAATGGGCCAGATATGTTATTATTGATGTTTATTATTTTGGGCTGTTGAGCCCGTGTTCCTGTTGTATACACTGTATGCTGGGCTTTGTTTGGTTGGATTGTCACAGTTCCGGCACGTGTTTACTGTATACGGTAAATACGAGTCGGGGCGTTTCAAAGTTATTGTTGAATTGCTTCCCAATAATCAAGCAACCATTAGATTCAGATTATAGTGTTTTCAGAAAATTTAAATTAAAAATGGGAAAAATATTACGAATTAAGATTGTTCTTTCTTTTTGTATTCTGATTCTTTACTCGAGTGTAGCGTAGCTCTCTGTATTATAAACTGTATTAGTGGACTTTGCAGTTGAAGTATTGAAATTATAATTCTTCAGCAAGTGTGTGGGCCTGCCAGTTTAAAAACATAAGAATAATTATATAAAAAATATTATAGCATTAGATCATCATCAAATAAGTCTACTTATATATTTTAAAAAAAAAATTGAAGCTTTATACGTTTAATAGTTCACTATAAGTGTAGTATATTAATATTAGGATTAATTAGAGTGGACATTGTAAAATAAATAGAATAGAACATAGAATCGCATATAACGTTGGCTGGTCGCTGGAGTATTGCTAAACCTTTTTTTTCAAGCTCTGGAATACTAAACTTGAGGGATCTTTTCTAAAATTTTATGAAATTTCATTAATCAATATTATTGAATACATAAAAAAGCATAAAAAATAGTAAATGAAATTTTATCATAACAAAAGAAGAAAAAACATGCTGGCAAAGTAGAGCAAACTAAACTGGGAGTCAACAACAGCTCCATTCACAACAACAACATTGTGGGTGTAATTAAGGACCTCTTTGGCCCCATCAGCCATGTTTCCTGCGGCACTCCAAGTTTCGTTGACCACATACGAGGCGCCATCGGCCACACCCTTTACGGCGTTCTCGGTGTCATTGACGAAGTGTATGGTGTTGTCAATCACATCATCTTTGGTTGTAGTGAAGCGTCTTTCAAAATTGGCGCTAGCTTGTACTGCTTGTTCATAAATGTTCCTAAGTACTTGTTGGCCAAAAGTCTTGGTCTCATTTATGGCAGTTGCGGTCGCTTCCTTTGTGTGGTTAAAGAATTCATCGGTGTCAGGTCTAACGACGGTAAAGGAGGAGCATAGAGCAGCAATGACAAAGTAGAGGAGGAAGAGAGTGGAGAAGGAATTTTTTGTGAATGCAAACATATTGTTGGTTCCTTTTAACTTTCTTTACTAATTACTTGACCAAATGGAGGAGAATAGACCGGAAGGAAGGAAAAATATTGTGAATTTGTTGTCTTGAGAATTGTGGCGTGGTTGGGTTAAATAGGATGTCTAATCAATGGTTTATTGGTGGTATAAGTAATTATGTTTTGTTTTCTTTGGGTTATCATATAGGCCGGTACAAACAGTATGAAAGGGAAATTAACTTGTTAATTAGTTAAGTAAGAAGGTTAGTAACAGGTAATAATTATCCAAACCTTGGATGGAAAATGTTGGAAACTTGTTCGAACGGAATTAGCATCAAAAGTAAAGATGTAGTAACAAATTATTCAATAAGTTTCAACCAAAAAAAAAGTATGTATAAAGATGTGTAATAAATTTAAGACTGAATTAGCTTTAAAAACCACGTGACAATTATATCATCATTAAAAACCAAACTCAGGGATCGACATCCCTAACCAAAATACCGAGGATCGACATCCTCATCACAATTCATTAATTATCCATTTACTTATTCCAAACGACACAGAAAATCAACACGGGGATAAACATCCCAAAAATACCAAACAAGCACCGGGATAGACATCCCGAGCCAAAACACAATATAAGCACAGCATCCAACAATGCAACAACACCAAATACAATAACCGAGTAATAAGGCACATATTGAAGGAAATCCATCCTCACCTTGGCCGATTACTCAACTTCGGAAACTATGACCGGTACGACGCCGGCTCCTCGGGAAACTGCCCGATATCCGAACCTATACAACAAAACCACATATATTCACATAAATGCACATAAGAGTATGTCATGATGCCAATTTTACGAAATAAACCCATCCCGGTTACTCATCTTTTATTATTTTCTTTTACGGAAAATATTTTACCGTGCGTATCCCCGAATATAATTTCGGTACCATACTTTAATTAAAACTATTTTTCAACATATTTTCATAAAATAATTATAATCTTCCAAACTAATAATCATCATAATTTTTCCAGACGAAAATAATACATATATTAAATTTATAGAATTTAATTTCAAGGTATATATATATATTTATTTTCCAAATAATACTAGTTTTTCCTAAAACATCACTTAATTATTTTTCAAAGTAAATATATTTATATTTTCCTGAAAATTCCAGAATTAAATTGGAAATAATTTTCTCAAAATAACTATATAATTTTTTTCCAAAATTATATATCAGATTATAAATAAATATATATATTATAATTGTTTTTTTAATTAAATGGACTGGGCCGTGAATAGTATCTGCCCAGACCAAGGCAGCAGGACCAAAGCACAGGCCCGCGCCCAGGATCTGGCCCAACACTATGCAGCCCAATCAACAGAAGCAAAGGCGCGACCCGACCAGTCGAAACGGGTCGGACGCGGGTCGGTTAGCTCACCTCGGGTTGACACAGCGACGACGGCGTGTACGAGGCGGGGATGGACGAGCGAGCACAACTGAAGCTGCGGTGGATGCAGGCGACGCGATGGAGGCCGGGTAACAGGGCGCGGCGGCGCTGGAGTAGATGCAGCGACGCGGAGAGGCAGATCCGACGGGTCCTCGACGGGTCAGCAGCTCCACGGCGCGCGTCAGGCGGCGGAACGTCACGGAGGCGACGGCGGTCGATAGGCGACGGGACGGCGACTCGGCTGGCGGTGGTGGTGTGGCTCGGGTCGGCGCCGATCGCTACCAGGTGCACAGTAACCGTGGGTGGCCGGGGTGGCTACTGTTCACGGTATTTATTTTTTTTCTTTTCTTCTATTTTTCTCTCTTTTTTATTTTTTTTTTATTTTCTTTTCTTTTCTTCTGATTTTCTTTTCTTTTCTTTTCTCTCTTTTTTTTCTTTTTTCCTATTTTTCTGATTGGTCCATTTTTTCCTATTTTTCTTTCCTTTTTTTTTCTTTTCCTTTTTCTTTTTTTTCCTTTTTCTCTCTTTTTTTTTCTTTTCTCTCTTTTTCTTTTTCCTCTCCTTTTCCTTTTCTCTCTTTTTTTTTTCCTTCCTTCTTCTTCTCCTCACCCAGCTGCCTCCACCATTATATACTGAAAATTCACTATTTAACATGTGAATTATCAATAATACGATTCGTCTGTATTACGGGCGAATCCGATCCGGACCAGAAAATAACAGGTACCTTCTTAGTTATTTTCCGGTGTGATTTTCCGAGAAATTCCGACACCCGAAAAATACCAACTTAGGTTCGAAAAATTCACGGGAAAATCACGAGTGCGGGAAAACACTCGGATTCGAAAAACGACTCCCGATTTACCTTGAATTAATTACCCAAGATTAATTCAACAGTAAATCACGGTAAATAGACTTTTACAGTCCGGTAAAAATCCAAATTTTTACCCGGACTGTTACATTCTACCCCCCTTAAAAAAGAATTTCGTCCCCGAAATTCCGTCTTATCCGTGGGTCTTACCACGATAAGCTTCTGGCACACTCTGCCAGGTATCCAACCTCAACATGAGATACCGCTTATACCCTTAAGCGACATCTCATCCGCTTATAAATACCAAACCCTCATGACTGGCATACTCACACACAGTCATGGACTCTCCACTGAGATCAAGGACAACCTCAGACTCCGAAAACAACAGCTACATCGGCGGCAAAGCCTTCCCAACAAGCTCTGATGAGGAACGTCCCAAGAAGCGGTTCAAGACGAACATCATCGGCCTGCAGGAACACATGGTCGTTTCCCCAAAATGACGAAAGAAACGTGCCTCCAAGAAAGCTGAAGATCGTAAGGGCAAGGCGATCGCTGGAAGCAGCACTCCGCAACAGAAGCTGACACAACTGAACTTCTCCCTGAAGAAGATCAGCTCGGCGGTGGCGCAGATCGAACTTGCGTGCATGGAGCTGTTCCCACACATGCAAAACGTCAAAAATCTTGTAAAAGATCTAGAGAAGCAAGTAGCTCCGTAGAGTACTCTTCTCCTGTTGTAAAATTATTATAAAATCAATAAAATAAGTTTTCCCTTTTTAAGTCAAAATCTCTTATGTTACCAAGTCTTATGTTAAATGGAAAAATAAAACATCTCAAAGTAAAACAAAAATCAATAATAAGAATATAAAATCAAATTTAAAGAAATTAAAAATAAAACTCGTTTAACAAAATTAAAACAAAAAGAAATTTAAACCAAAACATATTTTCATGAACGGTGCTCGTATCGGACGTGAACACCCTCGAACCAAGAAACGTGATACGCGCAACTAACGGTGACGTCGGTTCCCATGTGAAAAAGACGACCGTTAACACGCACAGCGATGATCACGGGAACGTCCTGTGTCGTTAACTCGCACGAAGATGATCACGAGCACATCCTGTGTCTCTCGAAAGACACGTTACCCACTTGTTCACAAATTTCCGCATGAGCCAAAACATCTGTCTCGTCTCGTATCTCTCCACGATGTCCAAACAGCTGTAAACTTGTCGCACATGTACTCCACTCGAGGTGTGGTCCCATCCGTCCAGCCTCAACGGTCACGGATGCAAGTGATAAAAGATGCAAGAAAATATAGTAAGACCATAAAAACAAAAGACAAGGTAGCCAGAGCGAAAGAAAATCATGAGTTAGGAAAAGCTTGAAAAACTCTAGCGTTGTAGTCCGAAAAAACGCGTAAAGTATCAAAGCAATAAATGAAAGCAACGGTAAAATTCAAAAAGCAGATCTTGAAAATCAAAAACGGTAATCACGCTCCCCGTAAGTGTATAAAAGAAGGAGCGGTGATGTGGAAATCATCAAAGCATTTTAAAAGCAAACAAAACGCTCAAGCAAACAAAACAAACCCAAACGCTCAGAAAAAAAAACAAAATACTCGCTTTCAGAACACGATGTCTGCTCCCTCATCTGACTAATTATTCGTGAACAAAACAGGTTTAATAAGTTCAATGAATCCAAGATAAAATAACTCCAACTGATGTTGTTAATGTATTTAATAACATGAATTTAGCAAATAAATTTTTTATCTTAATTACTTTTTAACAAATTTAATAAGTTCAATGCAAAATAAAATCGAGAAACTTAGTACAATTAATATGTTAATTATATGTCGTGACCAAAACATTTTTTTGTTTTTGATACTAACGATTGAAACTTTAATCAATGCACAAAGAATACAAAAGTATAGTTAGATGGGTTAACAAAATAGAGAATTTGCTACACTAAAGGGCAGATGCGGCCCAAAACACACATATAAACGTAACAAAGGACACAGACAACTGGAGAAAACAGAGCATCAAAAGACACTAATCAAGAGACATGAAATTCTACGTACTCCCATCCAAGTCTAGTATAGCTCACTGTATTATAAGCTGTATTCGTGGACTTTGCAGTCAGTACTTAAATTCTAATTCTTCACTTGCTAGAGTGTGTGGGCTTGCCAGTTTAAAAACATAAGAATAATTGTTAAAAGTTATTATAACATTAGATTATCATTAAATAAGTCTAACTATATATTTTTAAACATTAGAAACTTTATATGTTTGATAGTTCACTATAAGTGTGGTATATTTATGTTAGGATTAAATAGAGTGGACATTGTAAAATAAATAGAATAAAACATAGAATCGCATATCACGTTGGCTGGTTACTGGAGTATTACTAAACATTTTTTTTTTGAGCGGCGCTGGAATAAGAAACTTGAGGATTCTTTCAGGCTAATCATTTTTTAAATTTTATGAAATTTCATCAATCAATATTATTGAATATATACAGAAATTAAACATAAGGAAATAGTACATATGGAATTTTATCATAACAGTAGAAGAAAGAACATAATGCTGGCAAAGTAGAGCAAACTAAACTGGCCCCCAACAATAGCTCCATTCACAACAACAACATTACGGGTGTAATTAAGGACCTCTCCGGCCCCATTAGCCATGTTTCCTGCAGCATTCCAAGTTTCATTTACCATATACGAGGTGCCATCAACCACACCCTCTACGTTGTTCATGGTTTCATTCACAAGGTGTATGGTGGTGTTAGCCATGCTTCCTGCGGCATTCCAGGTTGCATTGACCATATACGAGGTGCCATCAACCACACCTTCTACCATATTCTCGGTGTCATTCACAAAGTGTATAGTGCCATCGATCACATTACCAGTGGTTGTAATAACGCTTTTTGCAAAATTGGTGGTATCTTCCATTGCTTGTTCGTTGTCGTTAATCACTTGCTGGCTAAGTGTTTTGGTCTCATCTACGGCAGCTTCCTTTGTTTGGTCAAAGAATTCATCAATGTCAGATCTAACAACGGTAAAGGAAGAACATAGAGCAACAATGACGAGGTGGAGGAGTAAGAGACTGGGGATGGAATATTTTGTGAATGTATACATATTGTTGGTTTGCTTTTTCTACCTTTACTAATTACTTGACCAAATGGAGGAGAATAGACGGGAAGGAAGGAAAAATATTGTGAATTTGTTGTTTTGAGAATTGTGGCGTGGTTGGGTTAAATAGGATGTCTAATCAATGGTTCATTGGTGGTGTAAGTAATTCTGCTTTTTTTTTTTTTTTGGGTTATCATATGGGCCGGTACAAACAGTATGAAAGGAAACTTGTTAATTAGTTGACTAAGAAGGTTATTAACAGGTAATAGTTATCCAAACTTTGGAAGAAAAATGTTGGAAACTTGTTCGAACGGTATTAGCATATTAAAAGTAAAGACGATGTAGTAACAAACAATGCAATAAGATTCGACCAAAAAAAAGTATGTATGAAGATGTGTAATAAATTTAAGACTGAATTAGCTTTTTCATGTGAATCAACAAAACTGAATTGGTTAGAGTTCGTTGCCACACCAACGGCTAGCGAAACCCAAAAAAACTGACTAATTAACAAACTAACTAACTATATATATGTGTGTGTGTATTTGTTTTCTGTGATTATTCGTGAACAAAACAAGTTTAATAAGTTTAATTATAGTCCAAGACAGAATAATTCCAACTGATGCTGTTAATATATATATGTAATAACATGAATGTAGAAAATAATTTTTTATCTTAATTACTTTTTGGAAAGATATTTCAAATTTTTGCCTTTTTAATTAGCGACGTAACTAATTCAAATCATATATCCTCTATATTAAACTTTAGAAAAAAAATTAAAAGGGAAGTAAGCTGAATTTCAAAATTGAGTTGGTTATAGTAAAGATGTAAGAAATTATGCATAAAGAAGTGTAATAAATTCAAAACTGACTCCAACAATGATTTCTAACTTGAGGTCTTTCTCCGTTGCCCATTTGCCACGATCATGCAATAAGCTAGCTCATGAGATAGCCCAGAGAGCTTTACATAATTACATTATTGTGATGAATATATGTTTTTGGATGATTTTCCTAATCAGTTGTTGTCCATTGCTTTTCACTGATGTAAACTCTCGATCAATTAATGCAATGAACGTCCTTTCTCAAAAAAGAAATTCAATAAGTTCAATGCTAAATAAAATCGTGCAATCTAATACAATTAATATATTAATTATATGTTGTGACAAAATATTTTTCATATCTTAATTTTGAAAAAATATTTCAACAATTTGGTTCTGGGCGACTGATTTTAACGCCTAGATTAATTGGACTTCAGTAAAAGGTTCAAATTTTAAACCAAATCATAGACTGGAGCAATCTAAGCTAACTGTTAGAAAAAAAAAAAAGAAAGTATTTTGATGTGCTTGTTAGCCTCTAAATTTGAATCTAATTTATATTTTTCAAACAGAATCAATGTTGAATTGCTTCCGAGTAATTAATCAAGCAACCATTGATTAGATCTAGATTATGATAATTTCATAAAATTAAAATTAAAAAGGAGATAAAATATTGTGCATTACGAATCTTGTTTGTTTTTGGATTCTGATTCTTCACTCCTAGCTGACTGTATTATAAGCTGAATTGTGGACTCGCAATCTGAGTACTGAAATCTAATTCTTCCCTCCAAGTTTGGAGGCCTATATTATATGATTTGTGGGCTTGGCACTCTGGAAACATAATAACAATTTTTAAGAAAATTATTATAACATTAGATTATCATTACATATTCCTAATTAACTATATATTTAAGAAAAGTAGAAGCTTTATAAGTTCAATATATAGTCCAGTTTACTACATTTCTGTTAGGATTAGAAAGAATGGAAATTGTAAAACAAATAAAATAAAACATTGAATCGCATGTCACGTTGTCTGGTCGCTGAGAGGGATCATTCACACGACTCTTTCTTAAGTTATTATATCTAATTTGTTTATTTGTAACTTTTATTAAAGTCATTCTTTAGATGATAGTTTCACGAATTAGAATTTAGATGCTTATTAGGTAGATTAGTATAGATAATGTAAACTTACATCTGCTATAAAATGACAATGAACAGAATAAATTTCTTGTGATTTTATCAATCAAAAAATTATCATTTATTTACTTTTATCAAACCATTAAAAACAACATGAAGGCAAAGTAGACCATATTCCAAGTGTGAAAAAGACCAATGCTAATGTGCTTGGAGAACAAAATAATTTGGAGGTCGGCAGCTCCGCTAACAACCGCATTATGGATGTAATTAATGACAGCTTTGGCATCATCAACCATGCTTCCTACTGCCCGTCTAGTCTCATTGACCATACATGCGATGAACTCTGCGGCGTTGTCTGATGCATTCATCGTTTCGTCGACAATGCGTCCAGTCTTGTCCACTCCATCATTTGTAGTTTTAACGGCATTGGCGGTGGCTTCAAATGTCTTTCCGGTGCCGTTAATCACTTGCTCGCTAAATTTTTTAGCCTCGTCCACTGCATTTTGGGTCACTTCCGTAGCTTCGTCCAAGAATTCTCCAATGTCATAACATTTGATGATGAAAGAGGAGCAAAGGATGGTGACGACTAGGTAGTGGAGAAAGATATGAGGCTTAAGAGATTTTGTGAAAGCATACATGATTTCTCCTTTGCTTTTTAGTATTAAGCTCACCAAAGAGAGATTTAAGACAAGAGAAGGAAAAGGAATGTGAATTTGTGGTTTAGAAATTTGTCTGCGTGATGGGTTTATATAGGGTCTGTAGTGATTTATTTGTTTGTGGAAATGTTATTTTTTTTTTTCGGTTATCATGTGAAAGGTAAACAAGGTAGTCAGTTAATTAACAAAGTTAGTTACGGGTAGTAACTAAATACAAAAGTCGAAACGAAAAGTGATAGAATCGAAGCAAAAAGGGTTGGAAACTGGATAAGTTAAGATGTAATAAAATATGTATAAAGATATGTAATAAACTTAAAACTAATTAGTTATTTTTCCTTCAAATGCATTAAAAGTTAAAACTGAATTAGTTGAAGATTTTGGCGCGATGCCCAACGGCTAGACAAAAAAATAGTTTTGATTTGAACACACTCTTTTTCTTTTTTTCCTGGTCAAGTGAAGAAAATCAACCATGTCATGCGTATATGTTGATTCCAAAATATGGTGACAGTGGCTTTAATATCCAGTTTTGCTCTGCTATTTATTTTTTTTCAAACTTTTTTGGTCCCTGTATTTACGGCTAGTATTTGAAAAAAAAAATATGTGGAATCTACCCAATTTTTCCAGTTATTTTATCCAGACATTCAACTTGCAATTTCAATTCCTTATTAATTTTAGGTTGTTAACGTAACGCACTCTATTTGTATTTTTCATCAAAACTGAAAGATAGTACATTTATTGGTAGTATTTTATAAAAATGGATTAGATAAAGTTGGCATCATAAAAGAAAAAGTAAAATAAAACAGCTGGTTGCATATCACATCGGCTGGCAGCTGGAATCCTAAACTCTTAAGGATTTTTTATACCACTTTCCTTAAAATACTATCCATTAATTTAATTTAGTTTTGGTTTTTTATTAATTTTATCATTTATTTACTTAATGGAATCACTAATTAACTAGATGTTAGTTGTCGGATGAATAGTGATATTGTAACAATATCAATTTCGATGCTATATACAACTATAAGCTAATAATATTTAAAATAATAAATGTTACCATAGGAATGAAATTGATATAAAGAATAACAGAGGAATAAATAAACAAAAATTAGAGGCATAAATCAAATAAAAAAAGAATAATTCGTATACAATTATTTGGTATAATCTACGGTCTTGTCAAATGAGCCACTCGTCCACCGTGGGTGCCAATCAAGGTTATCAAAACCGGACCGGTTCCTCCGGTTAACCCGGTTCAACCGCCTTCTCAGTAAAGCCCCAGTCCGGTTCACTGGAAAAAAATCCCCTGTTACACAACCGTTTTGAACCGGCTGGTTTTTACAGTTTTTACCGGTTGAACCTCTTTTTTTCATTTAAAAGTTTTAAAAATGATGAGAGTAAGACTTAAACCCTTGACCTCCTAACAATATTTAAAGTCATTAACCAACTAAACTATTACAAATTAGTATTTTCTTTACATAAGTTTTAGTATATATTGAGAATGACTTCAATTTTGACCATAAAATTATTATAATAAATATATTTTGACCGTTTTCTTTAAAAATTAATATATTTTAATAAAATGGTTGAATCCCGGTTAAACCCCGGTTTTCCTTGGACATCCCCTCCGCCGGTTCGATGGCCGGTCCGGTTTTCAAAACCTTGGTGCCAATTTCATCAACGTCCGTTGAACGTGTTAAAAAAAAACGCGGGAATTCACCGGACAAAATATAAAATAATAACCGTCAAACCCTTTTTAAAAAATCGAAAATCCGAATCAAACAAACCAAAAAATTTTCTTCTTTTTTTTTTTCTTCTCTCTCTCCCTCTCGCCCTCCAAAACCCCTAACCCCTCTTTTCCCTTTCTCTCTCTAGAAATGGAGAAGAACAGTGACCCTTTCGCTTCAATTGCAGCCCTCTGCCACATCACCTCCTCACAAGAACACCAATTGACCCACTCCCGCTTCGCCCTCGAGTCACCGCAGTCGTCGTCGCCGGAGGAGGAAGAGCAAGTCTCCGGCCCGGGAGATTTCCCCGTCGCCTCCGCCGGAATCGTGATGGTATCCCCTCCCGAAACCCCGGAAGAGGCGGAGAACCGGAATGACGATAATACCCCCAAGGAAAGTCTGATCAACGACGACAACAACAACAACCAAGAGGATGTCTTTCACACCCCTCCCGAGGAGGCCGCTTCTCAGGCGGCCAGCGTCGACGATTGCCGCGCGGAGGAGGATGGCGTCGGTGCCGAGACAGACCGGGACCGTGACGGGGACGGGGAGGGATTGGGTGGGGTTCACGATAAGGAGGTGATTCACTGTGAAGAAATGGGTGCTGGTGATGGATTGTGCGAGTATTCGGCGAAGAGGTTGAAGGTGGTTTCTGGGGCTAATTTGGGGTTTTTGACTCCGAATCCGTGTTCTCGGGGCGAGAAAGTGGAGGATTTGGGGAGATTGGTGAAGTCTGAGGAGAAATTGAGGTCTCGGATGAAGAGATTGGAGGCTGCAGGAGATAATAATAATAATAATCGAGCGAGGTTGGAATCAGCTATGGAATTGTTGAAGTCTCCGCTGAGGAAATTGGAAAGCTTTTATGGAAACTTGGTGACTGGGAGTTCAAGGGGTAGTTTAGGCGTTGCTTGCGATGGAGGAGGAGAGAATTTGGGTGAGGGGACTTGTTTGCTTGATTCTGGTGTGGAATCACTTGGAGATTCCCAAGGTGGAGTGGTGGAGATGGAAATGGACGGTGGCGATGAAGAAATTGTGGAAGAGAGCCCAGCCAAGAGAGAGCTTAAGTTTTCTACTGAGGTGGTAGAGTCGGTAATTGAGGGTGGAGTGGAAGTTGTAAACAATCAGATAGAGGGTAGTGAGGCTAATGGATTGGAGAATGCTAGTGTAGATGACAGTGACAAACAATTTAGTGGAAAGGAGAAGAATGTTGCTGCGAAACGTGCATTGCCGGCTTCGTTTGGTTTCAAGGAAAATGAAGGCCAAAGAGAAGTGGAGCATGGTAATGTGTTGCCTCAGAGAAATGTGAGGAATGGGAATGTAGGACGAGGAGAAACAGAAGGTGATGATTTTTGTCCCCGGGTAAATGTTTCTGAGGTGACATTGCTAGATGTTCTGAGAGTACTTGGTAAGGACTATCCCTATGATGCTAGTTTGGATAAGTTGAGTATTGTGGAGGTAGCAAAGAGGCGTGGCATTACCTTTCCTTAGATTCTTGTTGTGGAGGGAAGAGCTGGTGTAAGTTTGCACAGCCTTTCTCTGCGACACTGGATCAGGCTGTTATGGATAACTTTGGAAGTTGAGGTGCACTGGCATTTGGAGTCTCTAGTTTGCAGGAAGAGGAGTCTTTTAAGGAGTTTGGCTTCAGTTAAAGTTTCTTTTGTTAATAGTGATAGGAACAGAGCAGCAGATTACTTGGCCAGGTCTGCTAGGAAAATTATGCATATAGGCATAGGAGAGGTTTCTTTGCCTCAAACACTTTTGTAACGTTCTTCAAGGGGACTCCTCTGTTGCTTAATGTGTGAGTGAATACACCGAATGTTAAAAAAGAGAAAACATTATTGTGGATGTAGCAAAGAGGCGTGGCATTACCTTTCCTTAGACCCTGGTTGCAGCCTGAAAGGAAAATTATTTCTGGTTATAAGGAGTTCAGAACAAGGTCATGTAGCATGTAAATTGTCCTTTTACTTTTGAGAATGTTCTGCTTATGGTGTTTCATGTCTTTTCCTGGTTCTAGTAAGCAATATGAACTGCTATTCTCTCCGTCCCTCTCTCTCTCTTTCTGTTCCCTTCTTTGTTCTTATTCTTCTGTTCCTCAAACCTGGGACAGAATGTTCTGTTCAATTATGCCTGCTGCATTGTGGCTACTGCTACTTCAATTGGATGGAAGTTAATTGCAAAAGGTACAAATATAGCAATATAAAACTTTAGTAGGTAATTCCTTTTAGGAATTGGTGGTTTGTTCCCTATCTAGGCCAGCACTGGCAACAGGAAGTTTGGCCCACTTCGATAACTATGTTGACTTCTAGGCTAGATTGTTTGGTTGGCTTTTTGTAGCAGTTTTTCAAGGGTTATGAGAAAATCTACCAGATAAGGTCTTCACATCCTAAATTTGGGTTACAACTTTTTTGAACCTTATAAATGAAGTCTTACTATTTTTCCCAAGGGAGAGAAACCCCAAGTCTATCTTGTCTTGTGTACACTTCATACTACAAGAGGACACCCTTGTGAAACAAACAGTTTGTGATTCTTCCCATATTAAGGTATATACTGGGAATGTGATGTGATTTGGATTATTCTGAAATTTGATTGGATTTGATTAATAGTTCCAATAATTCTTACCACTTCGACAAAAAAAAATAATTCTTACCACAACCAATTATCACATGCATTACTATTTAAGGATGAGGGAATCAGGAAACAACTTGGGGGTACTAATTGGCCAGAAACTAACGGACAGAAAGCAGATAAAAAGATCTTTCATATTCGCAACCATTATCTCTAAAGTGAAGGAAAAAGGCCAAAAGCATTTAAAAGTTGATAAGACTCTTCATTGCTCAATCTTCTTGGCAAATGAACCCAGTATTGACATCTTCGACT
>JAKUCV010003309.1:0-31297 GCA_028386065.3 Turnera subulata | reverse complement strand
AGCAGTACCACCTTGTGGTGTGACAATCTCGGTGCAACCTTTTTAAGTCACAATCCGGTTCTACATGCCCGAACCAAACACGTTGAGATAGATTATCATTTTGTTAGAGAACAAGTGGCCATGCGCAAGATGAGTGTTCGATTCATCACCAGTGATGAGCAGCTTGCAGACATCCTCACTAAGCCACTGTCCATGTCGACGTTTGTATCCAATCGCACCAAACTCACCCTGCAAGCTCGCCCCGGTTGAGTTTGCGGGGGGGTATCAGAGGATATGCTCTATCTGCACATACCTAGAGTTCTATATGCATTATACTTAGTACTAGTTATCAACACAGCTGTACGATACTATCATATGTCTCTGTATTATTATCTTTTGTAAGTCTCACACTTAGTGTACAACACAATGACTTGTAATATAAATATATGCAGTGCAGGCTACAACCTCCCCCCATTGAATTATCTTCTCCTCGGGATTTTTACGGCTGCTCTTGGATTCTTGGTTGGTTTGACGTGTGCATTCACCAGCGGTAAGATATACACAGATTCTATTTCTAGCTACTCAAGTGCCTTCCCCGTTAGTTGGCTGTTCTTTATGTGTTCATCTTTCACACATGCTTGGCACTGTTTAGTTAGTGAAGAGATAGTGTTTCCATCTGCTGAGAAATTGCATGTTTCCTGTTTTCTGATGATGTATTACAGGGAAGGTTATTCTGGAATCTGCAATTTTGACTCTGGTAGCTTTTGTGAGCCTTACTCTCTACACATTCTGGGCGGCAAGTAGGGGCCATGATTTCAGCTTCCTTGGTCCGTTCTTGGCTGTTAGCTTCATTGCTCTTTTGCTCTTTGGTTTGATTCAGGTATACTCATCTTTTTCATCCTCCATCAATCCGTCAAGCCTAGTTTTTTCTTCATATTCTTCAAGCTTTTAATGCGGATAACTTGTCAATGAAAACGCAGATTTTCTTTCCCTTGGGAAAAATCTCGGTGATTTATGGATGCTTGGGGACAATCATATTTTGCGGGTATATCATCTATGACACGGACAACCTGATAAAACGATTTGCTCATGACGAATATATCTGGGCGGCAGTCTCGTTGTATCTTGACATCACGAATCTTTTCCTTTGTATTCTAAATATCTGTGGTGAGTGCGAAAGTTAAAAGGAGAACATGATGGCTGTGGCTCTCTTTGTTCTTTATCGACCACACTTAAATTAACCCCTATCATTCTTCATCCACAAGTCTGTGGAGTCATCCACTCAGATTAATTGATTCATGTTTTGAAGCTACAAGAGTTGCTAACGTAATTAATAGTTGAAAGCGGAGCTCGCAGTAGGATTATGCTCTTTTTTCTTTTTTCGGGCAAGACAGGACAGGATTATGTTCATGATACTGGCCACTTGGGAACAAATAAGACTGCAGTCAACCAAATATAACAACTAATTCAACCTAATTCAACTTAAATTGTCCATAACACTAGATTAATTTCCCTTCCACTAGTCAGCAGGCCAATGAAAAGCATTGCCTCCTCTATCTTGTCTCTGGCGCAACAGGAAACTTTTTCTATAATGACCTATGTTTCACTTCTGCAGTCCTTACCCTCATGCACTAAACTGACAATCCATACAAATATATTCAGGTGACCTACAATCTAGATAGCTAATCAACAAAGTCGTGTCTTAGATGTATTTCTATTTCCAGGTGGTCATGCAGCTCTAAAGTTTGTTTCTATTCTTTTTCTGGGCAACAATATAGAGGAGCTTTGACACCCCCTGAGTCCAGATATCATGCTCCCTCTGATTCTTGCACTCAAACTCCACCAGTCCTCTAGAGCTTGTTTTTAGTCCAAAGTAACGACGCTGATCTCCACCATCGAACAAATGCCTTCCGGGCCATGCTGGCATGTCCTTGCAAACCTCCAGAACCACATCTGCATCCCATAAAACATCAAATCCAAGTCAACAGGGATACTATTGCGAAACAGATGAGCACAGTTGATCTTGCTTTATTGCTTTATTTCTTTATGTAGTCCTTCCGTGTTGCGTCCTGTAAGCAACAATAGGAAAAAAAACTGCTGACAACTCACTCTTTTTCTTCTTGGTGATGGTCCCTGCTACATGTCTGCTCTTCATCTTTAACATCACCTGCACAAAGAACAACCATTGCAAGAAAATTAGAGAATTGGGATAGATGTAGAGAAAGAAGACTAGTTAGTGCGGATTAATATGATATTCCAATTGGAGAACCAACCTGGCCAGTCCTATGAATGTAGACAGAGACAATTTTCCAATGCAGATCACCTGCATTACCCAAACGACATAAATGAATCTGTCAAGTTATAAACAATGCAATAATCCACACAATTTCATTTGAATCATGTACAAATTTAAGTCACCTTTTCGGGTGCGTTTGAGAAGTTCACTGCCCCTAGCAAGGAACTCTATACCACAAGCATTCAAGAAATTGTCGACATGAGCAAGCTCGCCACTATAGTTGCGATTATGATGAACACCATTGGCAGCACCACAAATCCCTACTCCTCTCTCCACTGGTAGCACTGCTGCTACGTTCAATACATCTTTCAACGCTCTAGCTTTCAGGGTTGCAGCCCCACGTAGAGCTGCACAAACAAGGACATTTAGCCACCTATATATCGTGTTATATAAAAGATTGAAAATGTTGTAAAAGAAATGGCATACCAGTAGCTGCAGCTGCAGTAAGTGTGGTGATATCATCATGAGAACGAACATTGACAGCTGAGCTGACTACGGAGGCCAGATGATCACGTTCTGCCCCCATAGCTTCAGCTGCCTCCACACACTGTGCAGCTACCAAGGTGGCTGCAGATGCCACAGCCATGTCAGTCTTGGCCAACTGTTCGTTTCTTGCTGATGAAGATGAAGAAGCAGTGGCTGCTGCAATGGCAGCCACAGAAGCGGCAACTGCAGCAACTGAGACAGCAGCGTGGAGCTGGGCATTGTGAGCCCTGCTTTCTTCTTTTTTCTTCTCTTTTCTCTCCTTGAGCCACCTTCCTACTGTCTTGGCTCCACCAGCTGGAGTGGCAGTGCCCGTACCTGCACCGGCGCTGGCACGGGCTCCATTGAATAGAGGGTTTATAGTGTTGTGTGCCCTCAAGTACTGCAAGGAAAATCAATCAAACATTTATTGTAATGTTCAATTTTTAACAAAAAAGTTTTGATCTTTGGGTTCAATGAGGTCACGTTTTACATTGTTGATATCATCTCATTGGTAACACGCAAATACATCTTTATTGTAAAATGTGAGAGATGGCATCAGAGATTCTCTAATTAAGAAAATGTTGCTTTGGTCACAAAGAGGCAAGCTACTGCAGGATCTGTCACATATCCACCAGTAGAAATTGAATCCATTGCGTTTCGGTTCCAGAGTAGAAAGGTGAAAAAATACAAGAAGATTGATTGCGTAAACTGGAAGTTAAAAGACTGAACAGGGCCTGTGCCAGTTCCAGGTTACTTCAAAATAGCAACACAAAAAAATTTACTACTTAGAAACGTGACAAGACCATTTTTAGCTCAATCAGTTTCGCTACTTTTACTTGCAGAGGGAAAACAGTTTTTCTGACCAAGACAAGCAAAGCAATGATGAGATGGAAAATCTTGCACTCATATTAGTTTCTAGTCACACCTTTCTCTAGACGCCTCCCAATACCAGTTTATTCATGCCACCAAATTATGGTATATTATTCAAGAAGATAGTCTTTCTTCTTTCTTAATTATGGGTTTCAATTTTTTTTCTTCTCACGAAATTTAGGCTTCGAGTTTCACACTGGAAATTATCAAATTTATCGGATGTTTTCGTTTTCGTAATGTCGCAACTAGAAAGCTAGTTCTACATGGGTGACTGACTATCATTTTTCTTATTAATTTGCTTTTCTTCTGGATCCCAGAGTTGGACTTCCGTTCTTACACGATCTTCAAGGCTTTTATCTTAGTGGACTAAAGGTCAAAAGAAAACACTGAATAGTACTTTTTCTCTTATTAGTGACTTAGTGGAATAGAAACAAGTAAAACGAGGACAGGAAAAACAGGAAGCAACAGAAAAACCTAATACTCCTATTATTTTTTTTTTGGAATCAAATGAGAAGGACACAGAGTTACACCCAAAAGCTAATTACATGTGTACGGCCTTTTGTTATAAAAACTGCATATGTACGGCTAATTCGGCCTTTAATGATATTTATAGCCATACAACCATATGTAGACTATGGTCTCTTTGGGAACCAGCCATCCTAAACTTATTACTCCTAGTAGGCTAGCTAGGCCAGGGTCCAGCAACTCTAATTTGTGAAGAAACAAAGAATCATGAATGCATGTTCCATTTATATATTTATTGAGTTGCAAATCATTTCAAGTGGCAGCCTTTATTCTTCTCTTTCGGCTTTGAAAGAGCAAAGACCATCAACCTTAGACGACAGGACACCTCAAAAGGGATTATAACGGAGTTAAAAAGCTGTGTTGGAAGAAGACAAAAGCATCCCTCTGTAAACTTCTGCAGACTCTGTATACTAAAGCACTGTTACTCGAGGAATCAAAAGATCAACTAGTAGCACGCATCAGAGGTCGAGTAGGTCTTCTAGGCAGAGACAAAAGGCTGTGGTTTTGTTGTACATGTTCCCCATTTCCTTCCCTCTACTTGGAACAAAGATTAGAATAGGAAATGCTAGCATTTGAGCATTATCACTTGACATTTTAACGCAGAAAAAAAATATGGGAGTTGAATATATTATATATACAATACCTTGACAATGTCATCGTATTCTTCATAGGGTGAGATTGGGGGACTATCCGATTCTGTTATGTTCAAAGGTCCACTGCTATGAGAGAGCCTTCCTGATGTCAATGGAGATACCTCCTGCAAATTATTACACGCAATGAAAAAACTTGAAAAAAGTAACACAAAGCACACTATAATGTGTAGCAAAAAAAGCATGTCAAACCAAAAGGGTACGTGTAGTCAGTAAATACTAAAGGGTACGAAACATGAAGATGTCGAAGACTCACTGATTGTGACATGATCCGTTCAAGTACGAGCTGAGAGGTTGCAGAGGAAGCAAAAGAGAACTGGTTGGAAATGGAAGAAGAAACAGAAGCAGGATTAAGACCACCCTCTTCTACATTGTCTCCATTAGTAATGGCGCCATCTTCTGGTATGGAAGTAGTGGTGCAAGTGGAGCTATTGGAAGACTTGTTGTTGGAAGCCATGCAAGTGAGGGTTCTGGAGACTTCAAGAGCTGAAACACTCCATGACCTTGACAAGAACTCCATGGGAACTTTTGGGCTCTCTGGGAGTTGAATCCCCAGTACTGAGGGGCTCTGGTCTGGCTTTCGAGGGCTAATTGGAGGGATGTGGTGACCTTCCATTGTGGCAGGGTCAAGAATAGTTGTTGGGTTTGAATGATGAGCAAAGGTGGTGGTGTAGGAGGTTAGGGTCACTTTATATTAGTAGAGTGGTACCAATTGGGTTGCTTTTTGGATTTTCATGGAGAGTATAAGGCTCTGGTCAATAGTAGATGTACTAAAGCGGGTCACGTGGCATGATCATTTGGAGCCAACTTTTTGAATCTGATCAGATTTGTATTACTGATTAGTGATTTGATTGCTCCCTAAACTGGATGATGGATATTATTAGTAGCACACTAAAAAGAAGGCATTACCAAATTATAGATATTTGATACTACACAGGGTGTAGCTAGTAGTAGTATTCTTTTTATTTTATCAGAAGCTAGTGTCCTACTGTTCTTGCTTTCCAGATCATAAAGACCACATTTGATAGACTAGTACCTTGTCTAGATTGTTTTCACAGAATTCCAGGTCCATAAGGGTGTATTATTTTAAGACAACCTTCTCAAATGGAATTGGAATATATGACCAAAGGCATATCTTTGAACTATGTATAGACAGATATTACCGTGCCTTTTACATGACTTTTCCTATGAACAGAATGTAAACGCAACTCTTAAACTGGTCTCATCTCGGTCAAAATGTAACAAAGTTACATTTATTAATACAATGCTCAAGCCAGAAGTCCGTGAAAGTTGCATAGCTCACAAATAGAATAAAAAAGAAATGAAAGCAAGACATGGACCATTGCACAAGCCAGGTCTCATCTCCTACATAAGACTCATATGTCATTTTAATCCAATTTAATAGCATATTGTAAGCTTGATATGTCACAGTCTAAAATGTACCAAATTCTCAAAAGGGGACCTCCTCCTCCGGGTCCTGGAGAAATGGACAGTAACATGACAGGGATGGCTAAAACAAAGGTTAGGGGTGACCCAAATGATCATGTTCCTTGCGTGCCTTAGGTCTAGGCAACATCCCTGGCCGACAAGCTAAGAGATCAAAACAAATTTAGCTCCACAGTTTTTGCCTCTACAGTATTAGACACAAAGCTGCAGGTTTGAAGAGAGGAAGGACCATTTGCTAAAATGAGCGTGCCCAACTACGTCACCAACTCTCTTTTGATCTCACCTTCTTTTCCTTCCCCTTGTTAGAGAGGCATCATCCACACTAGTAGAATGGCCCTTTTTCTTTTGGTTGTATTTTTCTGATCGAAAGTCCAAAATCAGAAAGAAAAGAAGAAAACCGGCTTTCTCTTTTAAAAAAGTCTTCTATTTATTTGCTCAATGAACCCCCCCCCCACTGACTAAAGATATCAACTTTATTCCTTTTGCCCACATTCACACAATGATATTCAGCCAACCCATCACCCCCTACTACCACCTCCAGCTTCAAATGCTTGTTCAAAAGCTAGTTAATTATTTCTCTTCAATCCATCAATAAGTTATAACATCCTTGTAACAAAACATATAACCATCATTCCAAAATGTATCAACTTATCCATTTTTTTAGAACTTACCAGGTTTGGTTGTAAGAATTTTTTTTTTCTAAGTTTTGCCCCGACACTGAATGAATACACAATCTGTGAACCGAACCAATTGGAAATTTTGGAATTCAGAAGAACCAAAATATACTAACCCCCCACAGGTTCGTACCATCAGCTTCCCAGACCGTGTAGCTATTGTAAAACAAAGCATAATTTGCGGCACTAGGCAATGTATAATAATGTTCTTCAAAAATGTTCTTCAATTCCCTTTCCAAGAATTGAGTTGTACGGCATTCTTTGAACTAAAGTAATTACAAAACAACCAAGACCCTTCAATACCCATCGTGTAACATCAAGTAAAAGACTTGAAGTTAAGACCAGAGTCAAACTATTTATTGCGACAGGAGTTCTACTCTACCAGTTCAAACTCAGCAGAAGGGAAGAGCGCTAAGAAGATGGTTTATTTCGAACACCCTGCGTTAGGGCCTATGGCTCTGTGATGCAACAGGGCACCTTTAAAGTAAGCAGGTGCAACTACAAGGCTATATCGCTATTCGTTAAAGCCAGAAAAGCACCGACACTAGTACAATCTGGTGCTACTTGCTAGGCCCTACGGTTCCGGACGGCAGGTCAAACAGTCAAATTGCTGCAGCAAAGTATTCAAAATTGTCATGTCTCGTTTTCTTTTGCTTGTACAACCTTATTCAATCAGGACAGCGTCATGTTTTGGAAGCTTTACCCCTATGGACTTCACTTTACCCATTGGGGCGTAGAACCCAGATGGGTCACAATCAGAGTTGGGATGATATTTGGGTCCTCAGGTGAAAATTCCTAGTTCCACACTAGAGGAGGAGACGCTGGGTTGAAAATTGGGACAGACTAGGTTTGATCTATTGGATTCAATTTTGATTGCAAGGTTTTTAACTGAGTATTCACGAAAAGCGCCTTCCAGCAGCTTTATGAACCAGCACAAAAATGTGTTCTCTATACACAATCGTTGTAAAGAATGGTATAATCAACCCTAAAATTAAAGGGTGGAATATCAAGAATAGATTTTGAGAGAAGGTACAGTCCATACATTCAATAAGCTCTAATCAGCTTAGCGTGAGACTAGAGACAGTACATAAGGTCAAAAGGAAGTTGTCTCAATGGAGATAGGTTGTGGGCCAAGCATTCGAAATGAATGGTTTTACCCAACCTGCAGCAAAAACTCTGCAGATTCCATGACTCTATGGTCATTTCGCATTGAAAATGCCAGTTTGGACTCCTGCTAGGCAACAGAGTTGGACTAATAGAATCCGCTGCTGAGGAAAATCAGCAGTTGCAGGCTCCATGGCGACAAGGATACCCCACCTGCATTCACAACCAAATAGGATACCGCCACAAAGCACAACAGCCACCGGTAGCCCTGCATGCTTAGCTGATGTCAACATTTCCAAAGCCAACCGCTTAAATCTCTGGATGCATGCATAGAGTAGTGGCATGATTAATCTGACAATGCCAGAATGGGGTCAAAGTTTTAAATTTTTACAAAAAAAAGCGCGTAAACCAAACGAATCATAGACGGCAATCAGGAATGATACTGATCATATGAGGTAATTAGCATACAGACTCGGTGGTGGAAAGCAATAGCCGAAGTTAGTAACAATAGCTAGTTAAAAAAACAAGAGGAGGTCTCTAGTTTGAGCCTGACTTTCAACATTGTTAGTATAAAAGAAAAAAGCTGGTTCAGAAAAAGGAAATAAAGGAGAATAGAAGAAATTGAAAAGGATTTGGTATATAATAAAGAAAACGAACTACGAGTGCAACAGGAGGTCTCTAGTTTGAGCCTGACTTACAACAAGAGTAGCATCAAAAAAAGAGTAGAGCAGATAGTGCAACGACAAGTAGTCCAGAGAACAATTATCCAAAGAAGACTTACCCATGATTGGATGCTATAGCTTAACAAAACACCAAGTAGAAATGCATGGAGATCTAGCTGTTGGATTGCAAACCTCTGCCACCGTAATACTGTTTGGTAGTTTCCCGTGAGAATTCAGCAAAAGTCATCCCATCCTTCAACCGCGATGAAAGGGGTGGCACAATTTCACGAATCCTTTTAGCCAACTCATCTAACTCATGCTCAGTACTGCTGTTTCCCTCCAAGTTAGCACCTAATCCGGAATGGCCAATTGCATAATCGGAAATGGAGAAAGTTTTGTTCCATGATGGCTGCAGAAACACAACAAAAGTATCCCTGCTCAAAGTTCCCAACTTTTCAGGTCTAGAAACACAATGAAGGGTCGACCGGAGCTTCCCTTTGGACAATATATCTGCCGATTCTCCAACCTGGACAATAAAACTTTCCGGAGAAGATTTCACCCTCAGGACTCTATTCCTGTTGGAATCAAAAACTTGCAAACATGAATTTCCATCCGGACAAGGGCATTCTTGGTCTGCAGCTATACTTTCGGACAGCCGAAACATGGGAGCAGTCAAAACAGTGAAGATACCATAATCATAATGCCACTGCTGCCATAAATTACCCTGGTTTCCACAGGGTCCACGCTCATTCCCATTACCAACCAAGTTAGTCCCTTTCAATTCTTTTAGCTTACTTCTTAAACACACCTCTTGTTTCTGCCTAAAATCAGCCACTTTTTTTGAAGATGCCTTCTTTCCGCAGGAGTTTTCTATAACCAAGTTATCAAGAAAGGAATGGTAATGTATAAGGCGCCCCTTCGCAGTTCCAGACTCCATTAAGCTTCGTTCCAGTTCCTGCCCACCAATGGCCTTATCACATATTTTCGCAACACGAAGCCCTAACTCCATCATACAATACCCAAGCTCCTTAAACCTACCAGCGAGATTCTTAAACTCGTTATCCTCACATTCCACTTCAGAATCTGACCCATGAGGGTCATCATTATTTAGCTTATCTGCAAGGTTATTGTGCTCCTGAGCTTCAGCATACTTGAGATGCATTGCAAAAGATGACACAATTCGATCTGGGTTCTTCAAAGGAACATCACTCCCCAAGTTGTGATTCTGTTTAAATCAAACACAGAAATCCAAGAAACTTTTGCTTAATAATAAATGAACTGAAAAAACGCTTAGAAGTTACTAATGTGATCAATTGAAGGGGAAATGAAAGGGACCTTGAGGATGAGCTTGCGGCGACCATGGTCTAGGAGCGCCAATTTGCGGGCGAGAGGGAGGAGGTTGCGGCGGAGAAGGGAGGTGCTGGGGACACCGGTGATGGAGAGGAGGCCTGGGCCTTCTGGGCCTAGGGTTTCCAGTATGGTTCGCTTTACTGCTTCCAATCTTTCTAGCTCTTCTGACGAGACACTGTCATTTGTTGGAGGAGATGACAATAAAATCAAATCAGAATAATGGAGTTCGAATGGTTCTAACAATTCGGATTCTTCCATGTCTGTCTTTGTCCGTCAGGGTAGAGAAACAGAGCACCTAAACTCGAGTAGCCTTCCTCGTACTAAAACTTTCTGTCCGGCGAAAAGTTGAAAACTGAAAACTAGTTTTGACGGGGCCGTGGAATGGATGACTTTGTCATCTGGATCGGTTGAATAGAATTGGGGTTTTGGGGCCGACGGGAAAAAAGCCCATCTAAGGCTTTTTTCTTATGCTTTACTCTTTTTTTTTTTTGGTTGAAAAGGAGGCTCAAAGGCCTATTATTAGAACTTAAGTTACAGGAATAAACCGTGGGCGAGCCACCTGGATTACATCGTTATGCAACAAAGGTAAACAACCCACAGGGGGAGCATCAAAAGTCAAAACTATGCACTCCACGAATATAGGAAAAGCCCAGGTTTGCCAAGAAGTCAGCCACACCATTAGCTTCTCGATAGATATGTGATAAATCCACTTCTCATTCCCGATCTAAATATTTCTTATGCTTTACTTTTGGGTCAAGAGGGATTGTTGTTGTAAATTTTTCTTATACTTTTACTTTTAAAATTATATGTACAACTCAGATCTACAGATCTATTTACCTAATGATGATGGGCTAGCAACCGCTTGGTTGCGTTGGCATAAAGTCCTCCCACCGTGGAGGTCACCCGAGTTCGAGTGCAGGTGTGGGCATTTCCTGTTAGTTTGAGTTAGGATGGGATATAGGTTATTAATATGTATTGGGTATATTAGGGGTGAGTAGGGGCTCCGTAGTTTGACAAAAAAATATGATGGCTCTTTCTATTAGGAAAAAAAGAAAAACCCTCCTACACTCTCTAAATGTAGCATAATATTGCTAACCATTAACCAATTAATACCCGACATAATTAGACTTACAAGGGTGATGGGAATTTTCCATTCATGATTTCCGATGATTCCAAGCTCATAAAACAGCACTTTTCTAGGTTATGAAAAGCAGAGGAAAAAACACTACCCCTGCTCATTGGAGATGATAAGTTCGGATTCACATTACAACCCTTAACCGTCTTCGAGTGTGAAGACGTGCTCGAATTTTGAGTCACTACACTAGTACAAAAGCGTTAAAATCCACATGGAATGAACTATTCCAGCTATGCTGCAGTCTCTTTGAAGCTCTTGGCCAACCAAATGGCAGTTTCCCGGGGAGAAACTTTCTCTGGACCAAACGGCTTCAACAAAACACCAAGTTCTGCAAACCTTTCCTGCTGCAAAAGCCGTGCACTAAACTCGAGCAACCCTTCCAATGCCTCTGCACGTTGTTGGTACGATGAGGTGTCGAACCGGCGAGGTTGAGATTCACAAGAAGTATGGCTTGAAGTTGCAGTTGATGCTACCTTATGGTCAGAACATTCACTTCTTGTTCGTATAAGTTGACGGCTAATATCATCCAAAGTTGGTTTGGTGATTGCCCTATCCAGAACCTGGACCGTACACTTGTCCTTCGTGATCGAGCAGTCAGCACTGTTTGGTGAAGATGAGGAGCATTTTGCAGAAGTTGATGAAGCTCCTCGGTTGGGAATGAAAGGGTCTTCGGATGAGGCCAAAGGAAATTCAGCAATCTTGTCAATATGTGGAGCATTCACGGAGACATCAGAAGACTCGATGCTTTGAAGAAGAGTGGTTTTCGGTCTGCGAGGTGTCTTCACTGCCTCTGCCCTTGTAGGGAATGGAAGAGATGCCCTGCGGGTAGCATGGGACGATCTGCTTGCTGGAGTATATGACCCTGGAAGCTGCAACACGAACATAAAACTTTATTAGTCACGTGTCTTCCTCTAATTCTGAGAGCTAAATGATGCAATCCCAAGCACCGAAACTGAATAGACCAACAGAATGTAAATTACAGTCACACCAAGGTTCAGTTGCATTGTTAACAGCTAGCTAGGGCAACATATCAACCTAGAAATCATAAACTTAAAGGGCCACAACTTACAATCATACTGACCAAAACTATGGTGGCACAAAAGTGATTTTCAGCAAATGAGAAACTTGTTGCTATACTTTTTTTGATACTAGAAGAGCCACATATCAACCTAGCTAGCTGGGGCAACATATCAACCTAGAAATCATAAACTTAAAGGGCCACAACTTACAATCATACCGACCAAAACTATGGTGGCACAAAGGTGATTTTCAGCAAAATAGAAACTTGTTGCTATACTTGCATAATACTCTTACCGAATCACGTTTGGAACTAGTATATGGTATCTTTGCTGGTGTCGTCTGTCTTCTTGGACTGGCAGAAACTTTTGAAGTCTCAAATCTTGGAGATTTTGAGGTAGTTGAAAACTTTGATGATACTCCCTTATTAAATCCGATCTCTTTTGGTACAACACCAAGAGGTAAATCAGTGAACTTTCTATTCAAATAACTTGGAACTTCCTGTGTTCTTCTCGAAGAACATGGCGAGTCGAATTCAGTTTCCGATACAGTAGGATTCAAAGTCCTGTCATTGCTGAACGATAGCCTTCTATCCCTACTAATAAAAGTAGATTCGGTTTCTGCCTCCATGTATCTAGTCTTTTCCATGAAGTTAGAGTCGGACCACCGGACTGGAAAAGTATTCCGTCTAGGACTATTCAACTTCAAATGGATCTTGAGAATATAAGGCTGAAGAAGCGGATGGTTGAGCAACTCTGCTGCCTGGCATGATAGATATAATAATCATTGGGTTGAAATAAGCTGATTTAAGGGGGGTTAGGGGTTGGGGTAGGCTCATCACATCAAAAGAAATAACAATAATTTGGTGCAAAATTCCCAAAAAAATTAGTTGAAGCACAAATTATTTCAAGCAAAAGATATCCCATCTACAACTAGAGCACTCCGAGAACTCTCCTACCAACTACACCGAGTCTTAAGTGACAGGCAAGAAAGTTGTAAAGGATTTTGCACATTGTTCTCAAGAGAATTCAAGTCTTCATGTAATAAAGACTCAGTCCTAGTGCTTTCCTGTGCAACCTAATTATAGCATTGGGTGGGGTGGATTATACCCAGGAAATATAGGTCGCACATAGTGGCATCTAAGTTTTCCCCTGTTTTACTTCTTCTAAGGCGCACGCAGATGGTCAGGGAAAAAATCATTGCGTACTACTTAGACATCCGATACTATAAAAGGAAACATTGTTTAGTCACATTAGTTTGACTTCTCATTCACGTTCATATTGAAGGACATATAGGCACTCAAAATATCAATTTGTAGGCCACAGTTGATGATAGTACTTCTTTCAGGAACTATACCTTTTCTCTTCTATGTAAAATCTCGACATACATATCATTCAAGGAAGATAAGAAAATAAAAAGAAGAAAACTTACACTTGGTCTAAGTTCTGGATTCTTCCGCAGCATGCTTTTAACAAGCCCTCGGCTGAAAGTTAAAGAAAACAAAAACGGATAAGGAATCAATTTAGCTTTAATAAAGGACCAAAACGGAACATAAGATATAAAAGAAATTAAGGTTTTGGAACACCCATCAGTCTGTGTAGAAGCAAAGTACATAAGTGTAAACAAAATCCTTCAGCTATTGCCAATCCATAAATACAAAAGAAAATAGACTCACAATGCACTGGTGTACATAGTAGGTAGAGGAGCCACTATAGACTTATTTATTTTGTTAATCAGTGCTTGCATATCCTGTTCAGAAAGAAAAAAAAAAAAAGGCCGTGACTTTCTAACAATCAGGCGATGTAAAATATAGGAAAAATAAAATAGTAGACCTTTTTATTAACTTCTACCAGTATCTAAACAAACTTCATACTATTTGAAAATCAGTAACTTACAAATGCTTTAAATGCTGGTTTGTGAGAAGACATTTCATACATGCAGCATCCTGAAAACCATTCCATGTTAGATAAAGCTAAAAAAACTGGAAAACAAGTGCTTACACAAACTAATAAATTTTAAAAGTCAAAGAGTGAAGTGGTTTACCTAAAGACCAAATATCTGACTTGGAACCATAAGGAATGTCGGCAAGAAGCTCAGGGCACATGTAACTGGGCGTTCCCACCACCTGTACTAGGAGGAATTCAATTAATAAAGAAGTAGGCAACAATTTCAAATCAAAACATTCTAAGCAGCCATGATACTCACAGAAGAAGCAAGGTCATCAGAAGTCAACACTTTTGCAAGACCAAAATCACCTGCAACGACCATTAAATGGAAAAATATGAAGAAAATTTGTCAATCAAATGCATAAACACTTGAAACATAAAACATCATAACTGAAGTGTAAAAAATTCATAGCACCAGCATAGCAGAAAGATGGACAGAATCAAATTACCTAAACGAATGTCTTGATCTTTCGTCAAAAATATATTTGAACACTGAAGCAAAGTGGGTCACAGTGATTAATAAAAGATTTCTATGAAAAAATTCAAAACTATCACTATCAACATTTCAACTAATATCAACAAAAGAATGCAACTGACTTTGACATCACGATGGAGTATATGATTGCCATGCAAGTAGTCCAGTGCCATCAGGAGTTGAACCAGCCACTTGCATAGTTTCTGCAGAATATTGAACGGTTAAGAGCAAAACACAAATGAATGACGAATACGTTGTAGGTTTCCAACATCAAAATTAGGCTTATCACAGTAAGACTCATATACATAAAGAAGAGAAAAACTAGACACAGAAAGAGTAAGCAGTCACTGAACACAGAGACCTAATACCTCTTCAGGGAAATTAACACCATTAGCCCTTTTTATAGCTTCTGCCCTGTAGAATTAGAAGCAGCAGTGCAAAGGTCAAGAAAACAGAAACCAAGAAATCATATGGAAGCCAACAATCAGACATTTCTCAAAGCCCAGTCAAGAAGCAAAACTTACATGTCTCCACCCTCACAATATCCTATAATAATGCAAACATAGCAACCCTGCAAATAAGAACCAAAGTACCATAGAGTGAAAAATATAGCTCACACTTTAGCATTTCATGATGAGCGGCCAATCCAAATGACTTCTACTGAATCGGCATGCAGACAGTGGATGAGTGCACGAGTGCAGTAAAAGATGATGAACCACAAAAAGAAGCTCACGTAAGAAAAGCCGCCTACCTTTTCCACCCATGAATCTTTATACTCCACGATAAAGGGATTTCTTGCTTTAGAAATAAGCTCCATCTGCAATATAAACATCCAAATGTCATCTAAAACTATATCAAAAAGTATCATACCAGAAAAGAAAAAAACAGCAACAACTACAAATATAAAGCTAAAAAAAGGCCCACCGGTAGCTATAATCTTTGCCAATCAAAATTTTATTGTTCACTGGAGCAAAAAATGGTTATACTTAATCATTTCCAAATTCGACAACAAATGCAGCATGACAACTAGGAACGGGCAAATAAAAAATTTCGCAATCATCCTGCTGTCAAAAAATAGCAAGGAATCCCTCCAACAAACGAATACACGCAGCTTCAATCACACAAAACACTGTTAAGCATATCCTCATCTTCCAACATGCCTCCTCTTTTCACCTTCCACAATTACTCCAACACAGCAAGGAATTATCCAGTATAATTTCCAATTACAAAAAAGTACTAACCTCCTGGTGCGCCGACCTGCGTGCCCTGTCAGTCTGACGGGCAAGTCTGATCTTTTTCAACACATACCTGGAACAACAGAACGCAAAACGCAAATAAAAAATTGCTAAAACTAGAAACAGAACATAACATCATATTTGCAACATTGAAAACAGCAAGAACCCAGGAAGAAACAAAACAAGGATATCAAAGGCAGATACAAAACAATACACAGAACAGATAAAAAGCTGGAAAGTTCACTCACTTCTTGTTCTCATGTCTATGCCTCACAAGCAGAGCCGAACCAAATGAGCCTTTCCCTATCTGCTCCAGAATCTCGTATTGCTCCATATTCAAGCCCACCAACTCCCTTCACCCCTCAATAGCCTACTTACCCTGCCTGCCACAAAACATTAGCAAAAACAAAAAAAAATTACTTCCAATTGGCATGGACCGTAAATATATTTATAAATGATAATCAAAACGAGAGAAAAACAAAAAAACAAAAAACAAAAAACGTTTTTGTGTCTTTATATCAGAGCCCGCCAAAGCATTTACCGCTCGCCAAAAGAAACGGAATATGCAGAAAACTGATGTTTTCCTTTACATTTCTACTTAGTCGTCACTAATTATTCAGAGGACAATAAACAATCAAGCTATAAAATCCACCGACAAGGAAAAGATAATCATCATATAAAATTTTTTAAAACAAAAAAGAAACACTGTAGAAGATACTGAACACGCACCAAATAATAATGCAAGCAAAATAAAAAAAAAAAAAAAGAGGATCGCGACATTAACAGAAAGCGAAAAAATAGCTTACGAGACAAGACACCAAACCTAACTAAAAAAAATAGGAGAAAAGGAGAACTAACTGTTTCGTGTGTGTAAAACAAGCGGAAGAAGAAGAAGAAGGAGGAGGAGGAGGGGGAGAAAGGACCTGAGCTTTTGAGGAAGAAGAATGGGGGGGACAATAAGTAGTAGCATATAGCCGCAGCGGTTACAAAGTAGTAGTAATTTTTAGGTTATTTGATTTTTGATTTGTTTGATAAGCATGTGGTATTATGATGTGAAATGAGGGATTAATTAGTAGTGGGGGACTGGAGAGAATTCTTTTACCTAATTAAATGTGTTTATTTTATTTTATTTAAATGGTGGCGAGGAGGAGGAACAAGGAAAGGGGAGCGGCAAAAGAATTGAAAAAAGAGAGAGAGAGAGAGACAGAAAAAGGTGAGGGAGGTGACGGGTGAGGTGAAGGCATGATTTTTTTAAATTTCAAAAACGGTGTGAGATGGGAAAAATGGAGAATGAGACAGGAGACTTTGGAAGGAGTGAGGAGAGAGAGAGAGAGTGAGGTCAAATTTGCGAGCTCGGTGTTTCTCTTTCCGAGTTTCGGTGTCGTTTTAGGGATTCCTTCCTTGAAAACGACGTTGTCTCTTTCCTTTAATTGGGGGAGAGAGAGACGTTGAAGTTTTGAAAGCGAGTGCTTTGGAAGGTAGATAGAACGGGCCGAAAGGCCCATTGGAATCGTCTTTAAAGCCCTAATGTATAGCTGCCTACCCGTGCCTAGGCTTTGTTGTTTAGCCCGTTAAAGGACCAGAATTGATTTCTCTGATAAACTGGCCCCTTTCCTCTTTTTCTTTTTGGACTATTCCATTTTTTTTTGACACTCTAGTTCTTTTTAAATTGGTAGGTTGTACCTTCACTTTTCTATTTTCTTTCTTGCTCCTTTATTTTAACTTTCTCAACTTTTTATTTACGCCGGCTACTATTGTGCGCCAAAATTCATAAACTTTTTTTCACAACATTTAGCAAAATGGCCTTTGGATATGTTGTCTCGAAAATGGGCCTTGCGCATATTAAGGAACAGTCAAGCAACCCATCCCCCACCAAACCTGAAATTAGAACATTTTGAGTTGACGGTGTTGCGCGTTCCTAGTTGGGCTTTTGATAGAAAAGACCCAAACTTTAAATATAGAAATATGAGTTTGGGGTCGAAAGCTTCAATGATTATTGATAAAATGGGGTTACAAGTGATGATTTTAGCCCTTAGCCACAGGAGGCCGCGGCGCGTGTTTGTTCGAGGACTAGGCTCTGCGGTCTTTCGATAGGTTGATTACAGGATAGTGTTACAATGATCGGAGAAGGATCTGAAACAACAACCAGACTCTATTTTACTCCTAAGCTAAGAGTTGTAGGAGATTAAATGTAAAAGAGGTAGGTTGCGATAGGTTAAATGAAAGGCATAGAAAAGTAAATCAAAGTAAAGGATTGCGCTTGTAATGTGTGTAGGTGTCTTTGAATGTGCGCGTCCTCCGCTTATATATTCAGCAAGTGAGTTGCTTCTCTCCTATGTGTAGTCTTGTGCCATGCCAAACTCGTATGCTTAGCAAGCCTCTACAATAGTCGTTCGCTTTGTCCCATTGGCACTTGTATACTCCAGATTTGAGTCCTTGGATCTCATAGTTGTTTCAGAGCAATAATGCTCTTTGGTACGTCTTATTTAGGTGTCCTCAGTGGCGGCAGCCCGGGGGCTAAGGTGGCCATGGCCCCCCTGGACTTCTATTATTATAATACTATGTAATACCAATGTATAAAATCAGGCTTGGTTTGATGATGAAGAGTGGTATTATTCTTGAATCAACCAGGGTTCAAACCATATATCCCCCTTTTTTTTTTCCTTTTATATTGGCCTCCCCTATAATTGCTACATCGCCTGTATGTCCTTTTTTTTTTCTTTAACTTTGGCCCCCCTATAATTGCTAACGAGCTCCGCCACTGGGTGTCCTCCCTTTTGCCCTGTCCTCTTGACTTTTTCTCGGCGCTCCACTTGCTCGGTTGAGGCCAAACGTACCATGCCCATATTTTGTCCTTACCTCTACTAGTGCTCACCTCGTTGGCGTCGCCCTTGGGCTGATCATGAACTAGGCCTTTCCTTTGCTCGTGCTTACCTTGTTGGCGTCGCCTTTGGCCTGGGCTTTGCTTTCCCACAGTGGGCTTTATTATGAACTACTTCAGGGCTGGCCCTATGTGCGATTTTTTTTTTTTTGCGATAACAAGACATAGTTGATACTCTTGAACTAAAGTAACGAATTGTAGCTCAAATGGTATTGAGGTCGTTTTCAAGGATGTAAGTCCTAAGTTGTAGCCTATAAAATTAGAAGGAAAATAATTATGAGTTAACGCCAGATAAACGAGCAAGCCTGGTTTTGGTATTATGATTACGGGACAAGCGAGCCATTGGGGAAGAAATTGTGAATTTTGATTTTCCGCTTAAGCAATGTTTTGAATTCGAGTGTTCATGTATGAAGAAAATCTCCATTAAAAGACTCAACCATTATAACCAGATATGCGACTCGGGTCAAATCCGGATTAGTCCGGGCATAGCTCCGGATACCACGTAGACAACAAAAAGAAAAGAAATTATGATTTTTGATTTGATTCCTCATATAATCATGGAACGTGCTTCCAAAAACAACATGGGATGTGATTACTGAAAAAATAAAACTAATATTAGGGAGGCCCAGTATGGGCCAGAATATGGTTTCAGTTTCATAAGCAAAATGGCCTCAAAGTCTTAACCCAACAAATTTTCAGAATCAAAGCAAGTTTTGGACTCCAGAGTGCAACTCACGGGCCCAAAACCCAGAGGTTTACTTCACCTGAAACCATGCAAATCGCCAGCAACTGATTTTCTTGGGCTTAATATTTTCATGATGGTATACCTAAATGACTGAAAGAGAAACAGGTCTCCAATTTGTTCAAAATCGAGTTTAATTGTCTTGTCTCGGCTTATGTAAAGTAACTTCTACTGAAAGAGAAACAGGTCTCCAATTTGTTCAAAATCGAGTTTAATTGTCTTGTCTCGGCTTATGTAAAGTAACTTCTGGCAAAAAGAAAATAAAGAAAAAGTACTTAATACAAAGTTATGAAATATTCCATTAATTGTGTCCGCATGCACCAGCAGGTCAATGTCAATATCTCAATTGATATTTTCCTTTGTGGATTCCCTTTTATGATATTTCCTTTTCTCTTGCTTTTTTTCCCCTAGCCGTGCTTCTCTTTTTTTTTATCATCAGAATTCAGAAACCTGTCCCTAGCCGGTCCTGCTATGTACCTCTACAATCGACTAGTATCGCTAATCTCCTCGTATTTACGCTCGTTACAATCAGAAGCTTGGGGTGAAGGAACAGGCTTACAGGGACGACATAGTTTTTGTTAATTTCGAATCAAGTAATATTTAGTACTGATTGCTTAAAACATATTTCTATATTATAAATCTGAATAATCTGCACCTAACAACAAATTGTGTGATCCCCAAATACAATGTATAGACTAACAAAGAGGAGTCCTATGTCAAGAAAAGCACCAGATATAGAGTGTCAACTTTCAAGTTGCCATACTGCGCCCGACCAAGGGTTGTCGTCCTTGAAAAAGGACACAAAACCAAGGAACTAACCAATATATAACAGTACCTGCCCATAATGCTATGTGTATTGTAAGAATCTTGAATTTGGAGGTAGGGTCAACAGGATCCCATCAGGGATATGTGATATGCAGCTAAAGGAGTAATGGGTTGGGGTGGAATCGATGCTACTTTAGAAGATCCACTCGCATACTTTCTTGTTTGGACCACTGCAATGAATTGAAAACCCACATCACTCTGTGCATAACAAATCTCACAAAACATGGTCTATGGTCATGTTTTATGGTGGGTCAGCGGGAAGGAATTATAGACACAAACTCACAAAGAGAGTTCAGACCATAAGGAGTATATCTTAAAGGAAATATGAGAAAATGAGGTCTGGACCGGTCTGGCCACAGGGGAGACGACTGGAAAAAGTTTTGCATAGAAAGACAAAAGTTTAAGCATCTTTCTATAGCACCAAAGAGAAGGGAGAAAGGGGATGTATTGTCGCTGATATGGTCTTATACGTGATGGGAAGGATAAAGGTGGTTCAAGCTAGCTAGAGGCCAAGAACATGTGCACTGGTGTTAGTACTCGAAGTGGTTGTTTCTTTCACTTTTGTTCCACTTCCCTCTGGCAGCTTTCATGATTTGCTTTCCTTTTAGATTCTTTCTCGATCGGTACAGCTGATTGCCATTGGGATTATGTTTTGGCAATTGAATCTCACATTTACTTAGTTTTGCACATTAATAAGTGTCTTTTGAGTTTGCATGAAATCAAAATCGGATTCTTCATTCAGTGAAATCCAAAATCGCGTTTAAATACAAATAAAATGCAAAAGCTGTAGGTTGCCACTGGGTCTTAAACTTTATGTAAACCTCCAGTTCTGTAGACAATTTGAAAGTTAGAGCCAGGCTTGTAGCTAGTCTAATAGTAGTTCACTATTGCCTAAATGGAACTAATTAAAGGAAAGTACCCTCAAAGTAGAAAGACGTTTTCAGAGTTTCGTGAGATCTTAATACTTAAGTCAAGTAATTAAAGATATTCACACATACGCAATTTGCAGACCTGTTCATTTGCATTGCATCCAATACTGCTGAAATGCAGAAAAGAGCTGGATTAGTACTGCACCCCATCTCGAGTGAAGGTTATATTCGTATACAGACACAGCGGAATTATTACATGAAAATTGGAATCTCATGTCATGTATATGAGCTCTGATGATATGTGCAGTAATTCATCCATTAACTAATTAATGAGGTTAACATTTGCACATCTAGTCAACTACATTTTGTACATCATCATCAAAATTCTTGGCGCCCATTCACATACATGACGATTGCCTACTCCCTTTTATTTTCTGTTGAGAATGACTGTTGCTTACTACCCACATTGTTGCGCTCAAGTGAGAAATGAGAATCAAATCAATCCATGGCCCTGTTATATCTTCCATCCATGAAATTAATGATTTCCAATCTTTTGTGACTCCCTCCTCTCCAAACGATACGTGGTCGCTATGCTACTTCCATCTCTTTCATGGCTCTCGTTTTGGTTTAATTGGCATCAATGATCGACATTTCTGTGGGCCTGTCTTGGCAATATTGACATTCCCTCCCTATACCTGGCGGGAACATTACAAGAAGAAAGTTCAATGTTATTTGGACCATTGATTTCATCGTCAAAAAAAAAAAAAAAATTCGTGATGCAAATAACAGTATCCCCATATATATATATATTAATGCGGGCCATGTTCCACATGTTGTGCTAACTCAATTATAGAGGCTAATGGACCTTCACAAACTGTGGAATTTGGAAATCCCAACAACAACAGTGCCTAAACCACAATTCAGATAGAATAATGTTGTATTATTCGTGTTCCCAGCAAGACCATTGGTCAATGCAGATGCTTTCTCTGTGGCCACCTTACCCAAAAGATGATTCTCTTGCCCTGATCACTTATGGAGTCTACTAAATGGCTTGAAAATTTTTCATATGAATCCATCGGGGTCAACAAATAATGTACATTTCCAAATCAGTAAGTCAATGGAGCAAGCTAGTGAGAAAGGAACACAGACATTCTAAGAGATTCGATAGGCCAAAAACTTTTTTTTTTTTTTTATCAACGATAGGCCAAAAACTTATACTACAATAAATGCATTATAACCTTTTTTATATCTTTGAAAAAGCATTATTAACACGTTCTGCCATAAGAGGGATCAAATAACCAAGACACAACAAACATTGTAACTAATCCTACGCCTCACATGTTTAATATATGCATAATTAGAACTGAGTATATATGGTTCTCAATCAATAGTAATATGGAAGTGGGCACACCAGTAAATCAAGTAATCAACCAATACAAGCAGAAGGCAACTTATCACGCCCTCTTACTTTGTCAGTTGTTTCAAATCAACGAATCACGCGAAAAAGTAAATGTCTCCTTTGTGCAACGGACTATTGGCATTGAAGGAGATGCATCAGAAAATGTCCTTGCACGCAATTATCCAATGGAGTCAACATCGTAACATATTTTCTTCTGATACGATTTTGTTCAACGCCGCTTAACATGTCGTTTGTTGTCAAGGAGATAACTATTTTGTTAAATTTGTTGTATGCGCTCTCCTATTGTATGATTCGATGGTCCCATCAATAATTCATATATTGCTCCGGAAATAGCAGTTTTGTGAGGACAGCGAAATGATATGTAAAGTGAAACTCGGGAGTCCAAATTTGGTATCTCCACTTGTAAAAAGAAAAAAAAAGTATCCCCATTACCACTATAGTGCTTATTTCAAAATAAAATAATAATATCTCCAAACTCGATCAGGGTCTAAGACAATCTGTAATTTGTTCGTTTCTGGGTCCAGGTAAAAGCACAAATTCAGTAAACAGAAATGTCTGTTGCCTATGGAGAAACACAAGATATGTATATATATAACATATGAAACGGTTGGAATGTCAGCCATGACATCAGTGTTGGAATTATTTAATATATATGGGCTTACAATTATATTAAAGACTGTCTAATTTTATGGGGCCATTACGTAATTTATTTTGGGCTCTAGAGACATCTTGTTGGTATGAGCTTTTATGTGTAGAAACCCAATACTAGTAATTAGAGTTTTATGGGAACCCTAATTGACCTAGTATATAAAGGATATAATATAGGGTTGTGGTCCCCAAGATTATTCCTGCGTCAGTTTTCTCTGCCCCATCACAGAAAAACACACAAGGCGTTGGAACCAAATCTTGGAAGCTCCCAATCCTCCCCGGTCAACGTTCATGTTTGTTCATCATTGATTCAGGTACGCCTTACTATACCTGATTATTGTTCTTGATTGTCTAATAATTTATCAAGATATTTGAGGCATAAAGTAATTATTCTAACAATAGGTAGCAGAGCCTGCTTGATTAAATTATTAGATGTCAATGAGGTTGAACAAAATTTTTGTCGCATGAGTGTTTTTGATTTTGGACAAAACTGTATATTGTCGATTCCTATATTATTTGATGGGCACATGAATTATATATTGGTTTACACTTGTGATTTTGTCGTGTTTTGGATTTAACTTATAACATGACAATAATTTTCAATTATTCTGGGTTGCCACGCTTCAGTTCATGATTGATGATTTATGCGCCTTCACTAATCTATGCGGCAAAAGGGATTCAGTGTTGTTGAAAATTGCCATTAACCCATATTATTTCTTGTTTCTGGTTCATACTTTCTATGAAGTGTTATTAATTACCATATTTTTTTTTCTTTTGGGTAGTGGATTCAGTAATAAAGAAAGATATGAGCTGCTTTTGGTTTGCTATTTTGAATCGACATGTAGCAATTTTTATTGATTAATATGAGGTGTTTATGAATCGATGGATATAATTGTCTCACATATGTGATAATTGTACTGGTTGGTTGTCTTTGTTCAACATATATGGGCATACAATTTAATTTCGTTGTTTTAAATTTATCTATATGCTACTGTTTCAATGCAACCCTATTTTTTGTGAGACATAAGGTACGATTGAGGGATGGGAATTTTGAGATTGTTGCATTACGTTTAAATCACATAAGGTGCAGTGATTTATGCAATAGATTTCACTTTGGTCCCTACAGTTTGATTTCTGTCATTCCGGTCTCTATATGACAGATTTACAGTTTAATCCTTACGTGCAGATTATTTTATAATTTGCCTAGAAGGACTAAAATTAAGGAATATTTTATTCCTTGCAAAACATATGTTTGAAATTAAATTCAATATTCAGTATTATATTATTTTGGGATGTCGAGTATTTTAGTAGATTAGTTGAAGCAACATGTTACCAAAGTAACCTCTCTTGCGTAAATTAATCTATTTTAAAATATGAGATGCTTGTATGTGAAATTTATGCGAATAGTATATCAGCCCAAAGGAGGATTATTATTTGGCCAAATTTCACATACACTTGTAGTAATAAATATGTGACGATTATCAGGTATGCCATGTGGGTGATAAGTCGGTCCAAAGAAAGGCTTATTATTTGACAGGCCTAATTGTCAATATTTGATCACTACACTGAGAGTACCACTTACAAGTTGATATTTTCTGTCCAAAGACTAAAATATCAATGTTGTGCTAGGTATCTTGATGGGGCCCACCACATGGATTGAATTTAATTACTATGTTTTGCATACAGTTTAATGAAATGTGAGCTGAATGTGTTTAATTCTTTATTAAGTTACAACTTCTGCTTATTTGGTGTGTAAGTATCAATCTTAGTGATACTAATGACACAAATTTTGCGATCTGGATGAGAACATTATGAGTGTTCTTAATTGCATAAGATATAGGCTATGCGCTAAGGAAAGACTAACTTACCCCTCATACAGATAAAATTTCCCATAAGGTTAAGCGGGATATTTAGAGGTGGGAATTTTATAATCGCATGAGTCTCATGATCATAAGACATGCAATTCCAGAAACCTTTAGGGGGCAGTATGTCCAATGAGGATAAAGTTAAAAGTTTCTTGAGAAACTTTTAAAAGCACTTTGCCAAGAGCAGAAACAAATTTATTAGTATCAAAATTTGTTTCTAAAAGCATAAAGGATAGAGAATATAAGGGAGTATATCATTGAGATGTCTCATTTTTCTCTAATTCTAAAGGCATTAAAGTTACAGCCTACTACAGTTTTGCTCATATTTGGTATTTATATATCATCTTGCACTCTATGGTGAATCTAAAGTGAGTAAAATACTCAAAAAGAATCAAGATTTCTTGATAAGATTATTATGTGCAAGAAGATGATATATTTAAAGAGAGCATTCAGAAAATGCTTGATTGGCAAATTCCTCTAAGGACCACAAAAGAAAATAGGAAATAAAGCTGCAATTGGGATACCATAAAGGAAAGTGCAAAAGTAACAAGCTTTGGTATTTACTTATTACTTTTGCAAGAAGGATGGAAATATTAAAATATCTCAACTATGCGCCATTGGGCATGTTGAGAAAGGTATTTAGTTTATTTTGAAGTTAATTTGACTCATGTACCAAGACACATTTTATGGATAGATTTCGTTTTACTATTAAGATAAGTGTATCTATGCAAGATTTGCTGATGTGTCAAAAGCCAAATGATGTTGAGAAATACATCTTTATGGGGCAATGACAAGTAAATCAACTTTTATTGAAGCTCTGAGGGTTTATAGGTTGTTAATGAGAACTGAATTGTATTTGAGTTTGAGATAGACCTTTCGGTGCCGTCTTTTATACAAAATTTAATTTATTTCTATTATGGACAAATCGGATTATTCTTGTCAATTTAGAAATAATGAATTTTGTATTTTAGATGGAATTTAGTTTATTTTTTTTTGGACAAATCTGGTTATTCTTGTCTATTTAGAAATAATAAAGTTGGTCTTTAAGAAATTCAAATACTATTGGTACTAGTTCTCAATTTATAAATGACAACCTATATTTAAAGCTTCATATATTGAAATCTTGCATGATAAGGCATGGTACAAAATAGAAATTGACTAATATGGAATTAATTTATTATATCTATTATTGGTGGCCACAATGATAGATATAATAAATAAGGTGGAAAATCTCTAAAGCCTTTCTCTTAATTCTTAGAGGTATATGGTTTCTAGTACACAATGTTGTGTAAAACTAAGCATGAATGGTATTGCTGAAAGATGCAATAAAATGCTTAAGGACATGGTAAGATATATGATTAGTCATTATATTTTACCAATTTCGCTCTAAGAAGAAGCACTAAAGATGCAGCTTATATCCTCACTAAGGTTACAGTCAAAGTAATAGCTATTACTCCTTATGAACTATGGACAAGCTAGAAGCCTAATATTAGGCATCTATTCATTTGGGGTGATCCAACTAAGGGTAGGCCATTTAGGCCAACATAAAGAATTTGGATCTAAAGATAGGTAGCTACTACTTTGTTAAGTAACTTTGAGTAATTATGGGGTTTCAAGTTTTTTGTCCCACAATCTAGTTATTTTGTGACAGGAATCCAGATTTCTTGAGGAAATTGAGTTTGGAGGGGAAGATAAGATGGGAAACATTGTCTTTGAAGGGGAACTTATTTCTCTTCTTATGGTTTTTTATAGACAATGATTAGGTTTCCATCACTGATGTTATTCAAGATAACATTGTATGAGTCTCTCTCTGAAATTCAGAAATCATTCATAAGGTTCAAACTCAACAACCTCAAGAACAAGTGCCGCTAAAGAATTCCACTTGAGAAAGGAGAAGTGCAAATTCGGATGATTATATTGTCTTTTCCTAAGAACATAAGGATGATGTAGGATTGATGGAAGATGATTTTATCAGCTTTCATCAAGTCATAAAGAGTTCTTATCCTCAAAAGTGGAATGATGCCATGAATGATGAGATTAAGTCTATGAAAGATAAAGATATTTAGGATCTTGATGAATTGCCTGAAGGTGAGAAACCAATTGGTTACAAATAGTTATTTGACACCAAAAAGACTCAAAGGGCAATTTTGAAAGATATAAGGCTCGTCTTGTCATAAAGGACTGTACTCAAAAGGGTGGCAATGGTTCTAAAGAGTCTTTCTCTCCGGTTTCAAGGAAAGGCTCTTTCAAGATAATACTGGCACTTATGGCTCATTTTTCATTGAGCATTAGATGGATATAAAGATTGTGTTTCTCAATGGTAACATTAAAGAGACAATTTATATGTTGCAACCATAGAATTTGTGTTGGTAGACTCAAAGAAAATGGTTTGCAAATTAAAAGAATCCATCAATAAGCTTAAACAAGCTTCCTGTCACTGGTATTACTATTTTTGTCTAATAATGATCTCATCTGGTTTTGAGATAGATATAGGCGAAAATTTTGTATACCATAAGTTCAGTGGGAGTAAAGCTAGTTTCCTGGTTTAATATGTCAATGACATATCATTTGCTAATAGTGAGATATGCATAAAGTACTAACCAAGAAGTTTCTAATACTCTTAGAAACAAAAGATCTTGGTGTAGCCTCTTTTGTCTTTGGAATTCAGATACATTGAGATTATTCTCGAGGTATTCTTGAACTATCACAAAAGAGTTATCTCGTTAAGGTTCTTAGCAAATTTGGAATAAAGGATTATAAACCAGGAAATACCCCTATTTATAAAGGAGACAAGTTTAGTCTCAATTAATGCCCCGAGTATAAGATGCAAAATTCATGATGCATCTACAGTTAAAGGTCTGATATTTACTCAAGCATGTATGCATCTGGATATAGCATACACTCTTGGGATATTATATAGACAAAAATATCTCAATAACCCTATAATGGATCACTAAAGAGCAGCAAAAGGGGTTATACGGTATTTGTAGAGAATAAAGTGTATATGCTCACATATTTGGAATTAGAATCTGTGGAGATCATTGGGTATTCTGATTCTAATTTTGATGGATGCCACTAAGGTAATAGATCCATATTTGGGCTATATTTGTTTACTAGCTGATGAAGCTATTTCTAAAAGAGTGTTAAGCAGACACTCAATGCTTCTTCTAGTATGGCAGCTGAGTTTATAGCCTGTTTTGAGGCATCCTAATGTGGAATATGGCTACAGAATTGTCACCAGACTGCAAATTATGGATGGTATTGGTAAGCCATTAAGAATGTTGTGTGACAATTAATAAGTCATTGTGTATTCCATCAATAACAGCAACTTATTAAATTTTTTGCTGTTAAATAAAGAGTTCAGAGAGAACAAGTGCATATAGAACATATTGGGACAAACTCCATTGTTGCAGATCCGCTCATTAAAGAGATTACCAGTTAAGGTTTTCATGAGCATATTGCTCATATGAGCTTCAGATTCGTCATTGTTTGACGAAATACAGTTTCAGTGGGAGTTTGTATTTTGTTGTTCTCATTTTCAGACGCACTTAGTATTTTCTGCAGAATAAAGTACATTTGGTTTGTTTATTCTCTGAACATGTTATTATGTTTGATCTCATAAGGTTTGAGGACCAGTTGGAGATAGGCATGTATGATCACATTACATGTAATTTTCATGCTACACATCCATACTTGATCTATGTCATTGAATATGTTTGTATGGTGACCATTGACGGGTCCAGTTATGCATAAAATGTAACGAAGGCCGCTTTGATCCCATGCTATTGTAGTTGATGGACCAGATTGTTTAAGGAGATGTTTCAAGAAAGACAGTCACTTTTGTGCACACTTTGGAATATAATTGTCTCAAGAATAATATAGCCCAAGTGGGAGATTGTTGGAATTATTTAATATATATGGGCTTATATTATTAATTACAATTATATTAAAGACTGTCTAATTTTATGGGGCCATTACGTGATCTATTTGGGCTCTAGAGACATCTTGTTGGTATGGGCTTTTATGTGTAGAAACCCAATACTAGTAATTAGAGTTTTATGGGAACCCTAATTGACCTAGTATATAAAGGATATAATATAGGGTTGTGGTCCCCAAGATTATTCCTGCGTCAGTTTTCTCTGCCCCATCACAGAAAAACACACAAGGCGTTGGAACCAAATCTTGGAAGCTCCCAATCCTCCCCGGTCAACGTTCAAGTTTGTTCATTATTGACTCAGGTACGCCTTACTATACCTGATTATTGTTCTTGATTGTCTAATAATTTATCAAGATATTTGAGGCATAAAGTAATTATTCTAACAATCAGGACACCGGTGAAACTGTGAAGGAGGAACCCAGTCAGTCACGATCAATATTTTCCACTATCAAATTCATCTTATCATTTCTCGCCACAGATAAGCACATTTCTATTTACACCCGATGCAGCATAATAAATGTTATTATTATTCCTCCAAATCATAATTGCCATATAATAAGGAATAATAAACAGGAAAAAAAAATAGCTTGTTACAAACTTATAACAACTCAAAAAGAAATAGTACAAAATTCCAATATTCTTTCAGCCTCATTCGAGTTGAGTTGGTGGTTATGGTTCATGATTAGTTAGTCCTTAATTAATTACTTTTTGAGGTCTCATCAGTTTTTGGATTGCATAGATTCTTAATCATCACCAGTACTTACATCTGCAACTTGTGTATCTCAACTGAGACATAAAGTAGTTTTATCAAAAAAAAACTGAGACATAAAGTAATTGTGACGTGTAAGTGTTTGATGTATATAGGTTGGCAAATATAGTGGCATGATAACAATTATATTGTTGCATTTGCACCATGTAATGGTTTTAGTTGGGATTTTCTTTTTGCTGGAACAGATTGAACTCGTTTTTTTTTTTTTTGGCGAAATGAACAGATTGAACTTTATTATGATTAACCGGCAATTTTCATATTTATGCAACTTAATTGCCACGGCCCTATCACAGTACTACAAAAAAGCAAATGATCGATCAGGGTCATGAAATGACAGCGATTAAGATGCTGACGATGATCATGACACCTTGCACAGGCAGTGCTGAATTGGATACAAGATGCAAATATACATCAAATGTTTACTCTATGATGAGTTAGCAATCGTAATGACCGGCTTGAAGGTGATGAAATCAGTGACTTAATTGCCACAAAGTAGTTTTTTACCAATATAATCCTCAAACTTTCAGTGGCGTGACATTTCTGGAGAAACCCATCAAAAGAATACAAGCACAAATTGAAAACCATGTTGTTCTACTTCTAGCAATAATATTATGCATAGCTTAGACGCCTGCGCTGGCCTGTGTAGAAATTTTTCTTTAATTATTTGATCTGCAAATCACGCTCTCCCTATATTGATGACCTGGAAATGGAAACCTAGCATTTATAGTTTCAAGCTGGAGCAGCGAATATACATACTTTGCAGATAGTGGGTTTCATTTCGATGAAGCTTTTACCTTCAATTATTGATTCGCTTTAACAATAATTCAGAGATTTTCACTGACGTCCGTTGAACATTGAACTGAGTCTCATATTTTACAATAATTGCCTACAAAATTTGTTAGCTACCACCAACGTTTAATCTAGTGGATAACTTTTTCCATTTGGGTGGTAGAAATTCAACGCGTACATTATTGGACTCCAAAATATAATTGCATGCGGCACATTTAGGAAAAAAGAGAACCCATTAAGATGTTTTGGATAATGGGTTCGTGTAGGCTTTATCTAGTACCACATGCAAAGGTTTTATCCAGAAAGGTTATTAACTTGTGCAGGCTTTTCTTCACAAAAAGTGACAACAAATTGTAAACCAACTCCCATTACCTCTAAGTAATTATATCCTAGCAACCTAAATCATTAATCCTTTCTGAGGCTTATCTGGACATTAGACGCATATATAGTTTGCTGAAGCTTCCACTTCCCTGTTGAGTGGTTTCCTCCTATGTGGGGACCACTATAAATAAAAAATAAAAAAAGAGAAGATGCAGTGGTTGCAGAAGGTGGTGCAGTGGTTGTGGAAGTGTTGGAGCTGGTGCAAATGGAGCAGTTAGTGGAGCTTTGCAAGTTGGTCCCTATAGTTATAAAATCTTGCAATTTGGTCCCTGCGGAGTGCCTATAAATAGGTTTCTCATTTGCACTTCAAAGCATCCCATTCATTCACAATAAGAGTGAATA